>JAIUCT010000020.1:2622948-2663790 GCA_021307375.1 Tetraneura akinire | reverse complement strand
AAAAATAAGAATAATTAATAATAATATTGATAATAGTGATAATAAATAGTAATAATAATAATAATAATATAAGGTCGAAAAGCATAATATTGTAACGCTTTGGAGGCGTGTCGCGCGGTCTTTTGTACACACACGCGCGCGTACGAAAAGCGAGGAGAACTATATTATAAGCGTGGTGGGGGCACAAACCGACACCGTGTCTGAGACCGTCGTTTCTTCGTTCCCTACCGATCAACCCGACGTTTAGAAAATCCCCCTCCATCCGCCCTTTACACGTCCTCACCCCGCAACGTCGCGTTTACCCCCCTGAACCCCGACACGCTGACATCACCTTCCCCTGCCCACCGATGATGCCGGTGCGAACGGGTGATGTTATATACGCGACTTGGACGGTGTATTTATATAATATATACACATATATATATATACGTATTTATGTACATACAAATGTACCAATCTGCCCTCCACATCCTCCTGTAACATAACGCACTCTCCTCTCCCCGGCCATCGCTATAATACCATCACCCCTACCGAACGTCCGCCACTCCTTCCCCACGTTTGAATTGTGTATAATATATAAATACACACAGTATATACATATATAGGTACCGACAATAACATGTCTTCGTGTGAGTATATACCATTTATATATATATACTAATATATAACTATATATATATATATATAATAATAATAAGTGGTTCCAACTTATGTATTATTATATATTTTCGGAGTTCGTTAACCCCTTTTGCCTTTCGAGCTGACCATAACTGGCCTCTGCCCCGCCACCCACCCAACCGTGGTATAGATGGACCAGCCGTTGAACCATTATTACGCGTACCGACAACGAATTATATACGTACATCGCACAAACACACACTCATAAGTATATAATGTATATAATGTGCATATTATAATTATGTAGTATTATAATATAATATGATGATGTGCCCCTGTGAACGATTTTTCGTGTTTCCCCCTCGAGAAAAGCGTGTTATGTATTATTTTACGTGATTTTCTCAGTATTAAACCGCATTATTGTTATTAATTCTATATAATATTATATATATATATATATTTATACACGTTCATCCTGTTCCGACATTTATATTAGTTATATAATTAAATATTATAATACGTATATAGCTAAATATACCTCTACCTACACGTAGATATATACATTATAAGGTACTTAACGCGATGGATTCGTATACCTACCTATAATTAATGATTTTTTGTTAACAGATACTCATTACATACAATATAATATAGATGCTTAATTTCGAGTTGGCAATTATTCATAATATAAAATATTTCGCACTAGGTAGGCACACAAAAATTATTTTATTCTTTACAATTTTCTGGTGACAAATCACGTCATTTTGCAATTTTTATTAACTATAAAATGTAATAATTACATTATATATATAGGTACTGTTAAGTATATAGTATACAAGTATACTTACATATTTTATTTATATATATTCAACAGTTAAGCAAAAAAAAAAAGAAACGTTTAATAATTGTGTTGGTTATATTTTAATACTTACTAAAATTTCTGAAATATAATGTATTATATATGTATTACATAATAGTATATGTTTACATACCTGTAGGTATACAGCACAACTGTTCTACTCTTTCGTGTGCCTATCAAATTATAATGCATCGTATAGTTACTCAATAGTTAATGTTGCTATAGTTAATAGTTTATAATTAATATATTCACTGTAAACAAGTCACAAAGGAGAGGTAGTGAGAGAGAGAAAGTGGAAGAGAATGAATGATAAAGTGAATAATGATTTTCAAAGATTAAAAAAAAAATCAAATAGTAAAATTACGTAATATCTGAAATTAACGAAATAGATGTTATTATCTTCTATTTCGATTTCTTCCATAATAATCAATTACACTGAGTATTTTAAAGAAAAATTATGTTTAAATTATACAATAGTATTTTTTAGACTATACAGGGTAAGTATATTAAAATATTATAAATATGACCCATAATTTACATTTCGCTACAGTGATCGTCATAATGAGTTATATTAATCAATAATATTATAATATATCGTATCACTTTTTAATTTTAACGTTAAACGTTACTCTTATCAAACGTTTTTATTGCAATCATATTTGCGAGCGGCGTGTTAAAGGATGTAATAATAATTTTCTTATTCGGTCTAAAAGATTTTTGAAATTGTTTTTTTTTTTTATTTATTATCTACTCGTACATTATTATATAGAAAAGGTAAAATATATAACAATAACTAACGAGAAAACAACCTCCCTGTTCTATAATAATATGACCTTTCGGACGTATTTTTATTTTTTTATTTTTTTTTTAACCTGCAGAATTCGTAACGGTCTTTAAAACATATAACAATACATTTTCATTACACAACATTCAAATGATGCACGTTTTCCCTTCCACCCCGCGCGCAAACGTGGTGATTGAATCGAATATTATTCGTACACGAATTTAAGTACGAATTAACCAGGTGTCATATATACACACATAATAATTATATTATATTATTATTATGCGAACAAAAGGGTCAATTTCGCGAAAAAAAAAAAAATCCGAGACACGTTAAAAATGTGTGTTTCGAATTGAATTTGACATAGAAACCGGTCCTTGACCCCCCTGTTCCCCGCGTGATCATCGTCCTCGGCTCCTTATTACGAGTGCGTATTTTTGACGTTTCGCAGATGACCTCGCGAGAACGGAATCACGAATTCACGAGGAGGAGTTCAAACTATCACGAAACACAAAACAATAATAATAATATAATATATAATATTCGCTTGTCTGCAGTACATTATCGGCACACAGATATACCTGTATAATATTATATGTTATTGATTATAATATATAGTTATTTCTTATTTCCCCTTAAACGAGTTGTTGAAAATTATACATCGACCGCAAATAAATCTAAAAACTGCAAAGATTTTACATATTATATAGGTGTACCCGTAGTATTATGCGAACATCACACGAATGTAATATAATAATTTATGTGTACGTTGCACTGTAAAATCGATTCGCATGGCGTATTTTATATTATGGTTTTCGTTATTTTGTTCGTATAAGAATATACATAATATTTCTCAAATGAATGCGAATACATTTTGTGATAAGTTGTGAATTGTACCTAAATAAAAAAAATATATGAAAATGTGTTTGTAGAATACAAATAAATGAGATCGATCGTGGATTCAGTTTCATAAAATAAAAAGTATAAATACAAAACGAATGAATATAATATGTACGATGGTATTATTTAATTCGATTATTTTGGCTAAAATTTTATTTGGATATCGTACAAGAGTAAAATCCAAACACAAAACAACGACTGCCGTGTTATCCGTCATTCGGCGTGTCTTAATTAAAAAATATATATAATACATTATACATATTTACGTAACTTAATATATAATAAACATAATAAATTATAAATGTATACTTAAATTTTGAAAGTGGCTTTTTATAGCAATATGAATAAAACCGATTTTTCTTAATATCAATCGAAATATAATATTATAATATGTAATTATTTGCGAAAAACTTACAGGTATACGTATATATATATTATACTTACTATATGTATTAAATTTTTATATTATTATTATAATAAAATTCGTCACACGAAGCGTATATTTATAATATTATAATAATATGTGATTTATATCAAATAAGTAAAACTGGCGAAAATTAATAGCTATAATATAATATAATATTTAATTATTATGACATCGGCAATATACAGGTAAATTGAGTATAATATAATACCTGTATAATATTATAGGCGCATGTATCTATAAACTGTAAGTTATGTACGATTTTATCGCGTTTCGATTAGGTATAATATTTATAAGCAAAATCGTTATTTTTATATAAAGATTCTTCCTTGACCCATTATATAAAATCGTAAAATAATTCCGATTTAAAAATAAACATTCGGTGTTTTTTTTTCTATATAGGTACATATAATAAGATATAATATTTTTACTGACAATTTGCCAACGCCAGCTAGAGAGCAGCAACAGGTCGCAGGTATATACGGCGTATACACATATTATAATATCGAGTTTGGCACGATATCAGAAAAATAAAAATATGTAGGTACCATGTATTGTTTACATGTAAAATATTTAAAATTGCAATTTTAACTGAATAATTGACTCGACCTTATAATAGTTTTGTTCTACTGTATTTTTTTTTATATAAACACAAAAGAATAATGAAAAAAAAAACGCGATTAAGGAGCGAGACTCGCCATTTTTTTCGGCGTTTATATTATTATAATATATAATATGTGTGTGTATAAATTTAGATGACGTTATCGGATAGATAAAAACAAATATAATAGAAAAAGCAGCATTTGGAATTTTTGACAAAGACAATGAATCGTTTGAATTCTGCAAAAAACACATCGCCTCAGCAATATAACCATAATATAATATATTATTATTTATTATTATTATTGTAATTTATATTGTTCGATTTACGACAATATAATAATAATAATAATATTATTATTTTTTATTATCTTCTGTAAGACATTGATAAACAAATAAATAAATAATGCTGCGAGACACCGCATAAAAAGTGTATCTTATTATTGTTTTTTCAACGTATAAATATTATAATATCAACTCCGCGGTTCTTATATACGGGGATTATTGTAAGACGCAATCATATTTTTATATATCGTACACATTATACTGGTTATTTTTTTTAATTTTTAATTTTTTTTTTTTTTAATCATATTTAAATAAATACCTCTTTTGTACATCGTCTCATTGTCAGCATATTATACCGCATATAATATTATTTGTCATATTACTCATATAATAAAATATTATCCACATCTGGTTATTGTAATAATATTTGTGTGTTTATAAAATATAAATTAAAATATTTCCCGTCGAACGCTAGTCATCGAATTCCAGATCAGCCTGTAAGATTCCGACAAGTATCCCGGGACATTTTTATATTTTTAATTTAAGTGCGTATAGTTAAACATTCTTACGTAATACGTATAGGTATATACATACCTACATTAAATATTATTAAGTTTCATTTGTATACATACTTATAAAGACTTAAAAATTAATCAAACGACATTAGTACATTGCATACGCATTTACGCCGTGCATGGTTCATTATGAACATAATAATAATGTCGTTTAAAAAACAATATTTTACGAAATTGTCTTCTCGCGTCGTCTTTTTAACATTTTTAAGACGCGATTTCAAGCTAAAAACGAGTTTTTTATTGCCATAAATATTGCAGAATTAAATCAGTATTATTATATACATTTTGTTTAATTCGATTTTCTGAATAATAATTTCAAATATTAATTATTTTATTATAATAGTTTTTTGTCCATCATGTACCTATACGTAATACGCGTAAATGGCAAATTGGCAAATGAGTATAAGTATGTAAAGACAAAACAATTTATTCTATAGGTAGCCGATCGGCGGATTAATTAAGGAATTGCCTTAATCACGACTGGACTATAAGAGTAACGAATTAATTAGGTAATTATGTGAAATATACAATTTTAAAATACGAAAATATTAAGCGACCCAGTTTTCATATATAGTTCGTTCTTAAAAATATATATTAAACGCAAAAAAAAATTAGTAAAAAATATTTGCGTATAAAATATTTCTCCTCCATTTTAGCGATTATTTTTCAGTGTATATTATTTTTAAACTTTAACATTTTGATAACAAACATCATGTAACTATATTATTAATTTTTATTATTGTCTCAAATTTCAATACTTATAAACATATTATTATACTTTTTTTTATACAAACCCAATGATTATAATATCACATTTACATTCGTATCGTATATTGATTTGAAAATAATTAATATGAAAGATTGTACAGTGCTTTCACGCTATATTGTGTAAATTTCGGTAAATTAAAACGCGTGGAAATGAAATATTATAAATTATAATATTATGTAATGCGCGTGGAAATAATAATAAAAACTTGATGTATAACAATACAATATTATGTTCAGAAAAAATTATGTAAAATTTAATTATTATTATTTTCTTTTACGTACATGCTATACATATTATTATTATTATATAATATAATATTATGCAGTAGGTATACAATAATTACTTTTATGTCGATATTGCTCTGTACGTATTGTTATAACGTTCATAAACATTCATTTTTGTTTTATGTCAAAAAACGCGCAATACGATCTAAACCGTAAACATTGAGATATTATAATCAATAAGATTAAAATATTATAATAATAGATATGATATTATAAATAATAATATAATTTTTTTAAATAATAAAATTACCTATTCCGCTTTAACTATAAGGTTTGAAAACACGAAAAAAATATGTCATAATATTATAATATTATAATAATATAATAATATGTACCTAAATCTAATGTTAAAGGTAAAAGCGACGCAAAAAATTACATTTTTCTTCGTATATAATTTTATACGAGTATAATACCTATAATATAACTATGTGGGTGCGAAGAATTGGGAAGATAAAATAAAAATATATAATTAGTAATTACATCGTGCCCGCGATATGGCCGTTAATTATTGTAGTGTAATTAAATGTACAAATTCGCTAATCGAATAAATTTAAGAAATTAATATTTGAATTCCTTTCATATTATATTCTTTTAATATTATAATATTAAATATCGTGATATGCAACTACGATTGTAATTATATTAATAATTTATATAGTAGGTATTTGTGAGTATGAAAGAGTATCGAATTAAAATCGAAATGAAAAATTATCAAAATTTCGTCCCGCGGCGTTATGCCCGCGCGTATTCGTATCCAGTAATAATAATAATAATAATAAATACATAATATTATATTATAAAATTTCGTTGCCCCGTCGATCGCGGGCCGCGTGTGTTGCGTGCGAGTGAGAACCGCGAGACGACGAAGACGCGATGAGACCCACGCGAATTTTTGCATCGCTCCGCCGGCCCACCCACCTCCCGTCAGATCTGTGGCGAGAGGAAGACACCGTTCTAATGTTTTTTTTTCGGGTCCGGTCACCTTTTCAGCAACGTAATCCTCCGTCTCTAGTAGTATGCTGGAATACGACTACGGCACGCGGTGAGTGTGACTCCGCGCGCGCACGAGAATACATACACACATACGCGGCGAGGAAGTGGGTCGAACGCGGCTATTGACCGTGCCCCCCTCCTCGTACATCGACCGAAGCGGTGTGCCACCCCCCATGACCCCCGTTGACTACCGCGAGGACGGTCACAAGCGCGGCCCCTCACCCCACCATGCGTACACCAACTACACCGGCCACACGCCGACAGTCGACCGTGATGTACTCCCGTCCACCCTTCCGTTGACCCACGAACGTGTCTTCCTGGTCCACGCGCGCACACACCTGAGTAGATATACGACTAGACGCGAAGACCGCGAGCACGGTGTATATACAGCAACATCAGCTATAGGGCCCGGGAGATGCCACCGCAAAGTTGTACACGATATTATTATTATTATTATTATTAATACTATTATATTATAATATGCAGACGAATAATACGAAATAAGAAAAAAAACAATGTGGGCTATAGTGAAAATAATTCGTTATTATATTATTATTATTATTATTATTATTAATATTATTATGTTATCTAACACATTGTTTCGATCTCATTGTACTATACGTTGTGTGTACAAAATATACACACGATGATATTTGTTTGTGCGGTATAATAATAATAAAAAAATAATAATAACTAATAACACATAGGTAGGCTTCCGCATGTTCACCGGTGGCAATAACGTTATTAATTATAATGCATAAATAAAAATAAATAAATAAAATACGATTGAGACAAGATACATCGATTCGGCGAGAGTTCGTTCGCCGTGTTATAATAACACACATACCAAAATAACAATAATAATAATAATAATAATAATAATAATAATAATAATATAATCATAATGACGATGTTGTCATTGCGGTCGCGCGACGCTTTTCTCCGACGTTTTATCCGCCCGCGTTACCGTGTGACGTCACTACTGGTGCACCGCCGACACCCTTTCACCGACGCCGCGGTGACGTATCTTCGCGCGCCCGATTGCTTCCGGTCTGGCCGCGGTCACTTGCACTCGTGTGGCTAAATAATTATTTATAAATAGTTATTTAGCCACGCACAATATAATACGATAGGAATGTATAATAATATGCGTATATTATTATATTTTATATGTACCTATACACGGGTTTTAATCGCACCGGCCTGTCGGGCCACCGGGGATGCAACGACACAGAATTCCGTCCTTGATGCGGCCGTTACACATTCACATGACGGTCGGACGCACGATAATCATATAATAAAAATATGTAATACATGTGTATACATTATAATACATAGGAAGACCGAGTAAGAGATAGAGAGAGTGTGCAGAGAGAGAGATATGAGTACAACTATTCCACCCCCGTTACACCCGCCGGAACGGACGCGCGCGTGCACCACGAGCTATCGTCATTACAAGAGTACCGACGGTGAGGAGGTCGAGGTATAAACGTTATGTATATTATTATTATGTGTATAGCTGGAACTCTATGGACCCAGCGCGGGATTTATTATTAAACGCTAAACGGAACGCACCAAGGTCGCATTCGTATTGTATAATAAACTTATAATATAATAACTAATAATAATAATAATAATATTGTCTCAGGAGGTATCATAATAATTTATATTTAAAAACATTATCACGAATATAATATTATACAGACGCACAGCATCAGAATATTATAATTTGTAAACTCATTACAATACGTATAATATTTTATTATGTTGGGCTTCCAAACAACGACCGCTACAAGGGTAAACTGATATAAAATAGGAAAAATTAACGCTTTATACTTACTGTACGGGACGGGAAACGGACAAAATACGAAAAAATATATCGACATCGTTCAATATGAAAATATATAATAATGTGTATGGAATATAATCGAGTTGCCCTGAAAATATTTAAATATAATAATATATTTTTATTGTCGTGGCATGCTTATATATATGTTATTATAATATAGCGTACGGGTATTGTAATATTGCATACAATATATTTTATTTTTTTTAAAAAAATCGCAAAAACATTATATTATGTTATAATATAGACAATAGACATAATATTGATATAAGTAGATCGGAACGTTGAATATAAATTAGGAGATGAACTTTACGTCAAGGTCAATTTCTATTAAAAATTTTCTATTCTAAGATCTATAGGATCGTAAATTTTTAATGTAACGAAAAAACGAAATTTTGAAGATAATTTCTCGGGCATGGTCGTCCGATAAGGAAGTAAAAAAAAAAAAAAAAAAAAAAACGAAATTTTATAGTTCTCGACGATCCCGCATATATACGGTGAAATTGTTTACAAATATTACGAATTTGTTTATGAGTTTTTAACTCAACGATGTGTTTATATTATATTACACGAGTTTGAAGTTACGACATAATATAATACGTATATGCCTACGACGTGTTAATAGTTTTAATGTGATCATTAATCTTAAAATTATTGTGCGTGAGTTTAGGTTACGACTTTTCGAGAGGATAATAGGGTTTAAGTGCTATCCACGCTATCGGTTAAAAAAATTATTTAATATTTTACGTTGGTACTGGTGGAAACACTCCTGGAGATTACTCTGAAGTATGAACAGTCTACCTACTATTATATAATTAAATATATATATATTATATTTTCTTCAGTCACGGATTATTTCATTCGTGGATTAAAGTAATCAATAATTTAAATATTTTACAAAAAAAAAAAAAAAAAAAAAATATTAATTTTATTAATACAAAATATTAATTTATTTTAAGTTTCTAGTTAATATTGTGGACGACCGTTCAATTTTCTCAAAATAATTGTTATACTCGTTAATATTTTTATATTTTGTATTTTATATTTGTGTATTATAATTATTACGAAATGTATAATAATATGACATATTTTTAGTAACTTATACATCATAGCAATCATTTTATTATAATACGAGTATATTATATTATATTTACCTAAACGTAACAGATATAAAATGTCTTGTTGAGTTAGAACATAATATTCTAACAATAACTAATTAGATTCAAAATATTATACGTATTCGGAATTATTAAATAATAATTATACTCTTATTATATTTTACTGGTATGCATAGGCGCAATTTGAATTTTATATTTAGGGGCTAATATTTTTTTAACATACACATGGATATCTTCATACAATACACATTTACCAATATTTATAGGCTACGTAAGATTTTTGGGGGACTACGCCCCCAAGACCATCTTATTTGCGCCTATGCTCGTATTATGTGCATTTCATAACGTCATCATAGGCATATATTAATATTACATTATGAAAAAAAGTGACGTTAACACATCGACTTTCTTGTTGTTATATTTTAGTGTTGACCGTCGAACACAAACGAGATAAGTGAAATTTGTTTGCAAAACAAGTATAATAATAAAGATTATAAAATCGGACGTAATATGCCCAACAGTAGAAAGTAAAATGCAGTAGGTATATCGTATATTTGTGAATTAATAATAGTACACTAGTTTAGATTAAATAAACAACTTGAATCTGTCTTGTGGTATGAAACATTATACTGTTTAAAATGTGATTTGGTTTCATCACTGTGTTTATTATGTGGCCTACACGTCAGGCAGGTGTATGCGTTTAAACATCATGTAATACAACTTTTTATATTGTTATAATATAAGTATTTTTTTTTTCTTATTCATACCATGAAAATGTTTTATGAAAATAAGGAATTCCAAGGAATCTTGAATATAATTGACTGAATGGTGTAGAGAAAAAAACTGGTTCCGCGTTTTCATGGAGTTTGCGAAGAAAATCGGATGTTGTGCCCGTAACCCGTTATTTCCATAGAATAACTGCCTTTTTTCTTCTTCCCCGCCTGCCATCTCCTGGTCAATGGTCACGTATATTCGCAAAAAAAAAAAAAAAAAAAAAAATGATGATAATAATAATACAATAAAACAATCGTATTTTATACAATTTAATGCGAACTGTTTTGAATTAGATAATATTCTTCCTTTATATATTGAGTATTTGAGTTAAATAATTTTAACGTAATGACGATTTATACTGTATTATATTATACATTATATTTTCTATATCATTATAATTTGTAAATCGATATATTAATTGTAAATCAAATCTATACATATTATACAGGTAAATGATTAACAAATATTAAAATAGATAGAATACTACTATTGTATATAATATTTTTATTTATTTAAATAACTTACGATGTTTAAATTTATATAATAATTATAAAATGACGTTGTTTTTGAATAATTTATAAGGCAGCTGTAACACACCTTAAAACATAGATAATAATTTAAATATAATATTTATAAGATTATAAATCATATAAAAATTGTAATTATAATTTTGAAAAAATAAAAAAAAATTTTCTGAATAAAAATATATAATAGAAAATTACCAATTATTTTTATCTACTATTTTATTACACCGGAGGTCAGAACGAAATCTCGTTTATGTAGTAGGCGATCGATCACGGTTATTAATTGATTATCGTTAGAAATCTAATTTTTTTTTTCTATAAAATAGGATTATCTATTTTAATTTATACTGTTGACTGTTACGTAAGTATTTATTTTGATATTCGATACTGAAAATTTACATATCGCTTGTGATTAAAATAAACCTGACCTATACAAGCCATAATGTTTGGAATTCTATATAAAATGTATTCTAGGTGTTATAATATTATACTTGTACATAAGGAAAAATACACGAAGACGCGGAGAACAATAATTATATTATAGGTATTATTATTACGCGTGTGTATAGATTTCGAACATCCTAATAATAATAATAAAAATAATAATAAAATAGTCACCTTATAACAAGAGATCACTCACAAATACATAATATTATTATCTGCAAGCCCGTGGCACCATCGAGAGTTTTCATTAAAAATGAACAATGAAGATACCAATGTGCAGTCTATTGATAATAAAACTTCACTTCGAATTAATCAGTTTAAAACCCGTCTTGGTCGTGGCGCGCGATGATGAAGACGATACGATACATACACACACAAGAAATGTTATTTATTTCGTCGTATATGCTCATATATCGGTATCGAATACGAATTATTATTCGTTTATACGTTGTTGTTTTGGGTCAAATACAACAGCACAAAGTATTAGTGCTGCGAATTCGTGATGTATCATAATGATTTCATTTAATTCAACCGAAATTATTAGCAATCAGTAGTTTAGACTCTCAAAGATAAAGTGCAGTAGGTTATATACTTATATTTTTGTCGAGCGTTGGCTGAATGGTAATTTTACTTATACCCACATATTATAATTAGGAGAAAAAGACGAACGTCGATTATTCAAACAAACATAATATGAATATCAACTAAATAATTTTAACTGAGTAAAAAAAAAAAAAAATAAATATGTAGATACCTAGTAAACATTTGGTGGTGATAAAAAAAATAATTTTTATTTAAGCTCTCCGGCGGTTATTTTGAATGAAGTGGAGTGAAGGGTTTATAGCTTTTGTTTTATATGTACATCGGTGTGGCTTTTTTTTTTTTTTTTTTTTTTTTTTGGACCTTGACCTCTGAATTTTTATTTTCGGGGCTGTATTTAAAACCACTGGTCGGTTGATTTTATCATTATAAAAAAAAAACCGGTTCCGACGAAGCATTATTCAAAAAAGTTATACTATTGCTTCGGTATCCGTGAGCGTATTCTGTCAGAATCTATCGGACAATATACTTAATAATGTGTATAAAAAATCACGAAGTGTTATTAAAAATTAATATTTTTGAGGGAACAAAATTTTACTGAAGTCGCACCGAATATTATTTTTCTCTATATTTAAGAACCCCTAGATTCAAAATACCTCTATTGGAATTAAGCTCGTTGTAATAATATTTAGCTATACACTGTTTGTGCGTAGGAATTTAATATTATTATATTCTCTTGATAACTTCTCTCATGACATAATATTATAAATCTGTATAAAGAAACTACGTAAACTGCAATACACGCAATTATTACTCTTATGATGGGTTGATGGGTATAATATTTCGTCGAGATTTTATATGATTAATTCCTCTATAAATCGTTACAGTACCAACTTAATGAAAACGCCGTTCACGTAATATTTTGTAATACCTAACTGTTATCGATAAAAAATAAAAAAATAAAAAATAAAAATATTATTAAAAAATATGAGGTATGGTCGCACGTTATAGGTACCTCCTATATAAGGTACGATGTAGGGTAAACGAAAACACGACGAAGATGATGGAAAAAAAAAACATAAACAACATTCTGTTGCCGAGGAAATGTTCCTAGCATGTGAGATGCGTATAAGAACTATGGCGTCGTTGAAAATTCGATAATAGAAAAACCTTTCTTCGTCTACTGTTCTTCCGTACATTTCCATCTTTCTCTTTCTTCCTTGGCGTCCGTGACTGTAATACTGAGGCCGTCGAATTAACGTAACCGAATAACGGTACACGCCCACATGCACTTTATTATTATTATTATTATTATCATTATTATTATTATCGTCGTCATCGTCATCGTCATCGTCATCGGCATCATCACCATCACCGCTTATATATAATATATATATATATATATATATATATATATACGGTCAGCGGTGCGTATAGCGGAAAAGCGAGTGACCCGGTAACGGTAAAAAAGTATCCCTCCCCTCCCCATCCCGTTTCCCCATTGGTAACGTCTTATTATATTTACTATTACGAAGGTCTCGCGGTTCCCACTATATACGAGTATATATATTTTATTTATTTATTTATGTATACACATAATATAATACTTACGCATTATAATATTATGTTATACCGCATTTTTGTACTTGGTCTCGCGCGTGCGCACAACGCGCGATGACCACTGCTTGGTATATTATACTTGTATATTATAATATTATTGTAATACAGTCATACATAATATATTATATTATATATTATAATGTACATTTTATTATTATAGCGATACGTTATAACGGGCAAGGCAATTATATTGTAATGTTGTGCCGGCGCATGCGCGTGCGTGACGGTTAGGCGCGTGGCGCGTGTGTCACCCAAGTCCACAAGCACGCGGTGGCACGGTGGCGCACAAGTTGCGCCCGGCTAGGCCGTTTTTCAAGTTGGGCGCGCGCAACCGGTTTCCCTTGTCTGCAGGACGAGAGGGTGTTTGGTCTTCGGTGACGGCGGGTAGGCTGCACGGGAAGCGGGCATCGGACAACGTACGAATGACCTATATCGGTCGGCGGCGCGAACGGCGGCGGCTGTTTTTTTTCCCATCTTCCTCTTTGTCATCTTCTTCCTTCTTCTTCTTTTTCTATACTTCTGTTGGTACGCGAGCGTGCGATCGAAGGACATATCATATTATTATTATACGTACCTATAATACCGACGACGATGACCGCCGCATCTTTCGGACACCGCACACACGATCGACACGTAACGGTATAATCGATTGATCGTATCGTGCGTGTGCGTGTGTGACATCGGTTATCATCGCACTGATCATAATATATTATTATTATTATTATTATTATTATTATTATTATTATTATTATTAATATTAATATTATAGCGTAATACACGTAACGATGAAACACGTAGATGCGATCCGTCGCGTTTACATAGTATAATATATTTTTTTCAAATTTTTCGCATCCATTGCACGACAAGATTTTAAATATTATTTATTAATATAATGTATTAACTTTTCCGCGATGGACACGTTTATTTCGTATAATATTATGTTTTGACGACGCGTTTAAAATAATAATAATATTATTATCGTTGGCGTTCACGATACATATTATATTATTATAATTACACGGTACAACATAATCGTTCTTACGAGATCTATTCTCCCTTTGGGCATCATATAGGTTAGGTGTAATACCTAAATAGGTATACCGCGGTTACCAAAATATATGTTTTAAACGTATATTGCCTGAAGATTATATATTATTATACTATCATATAATATTATATTGTCGTGAAAACAATAAATTAAATTATACAGGATATACGAATGAAATATGAAATTTCCGGATTAACATTCCTGTAGACATATCATAACGAGTATACTGCAATATATTATAATATGTGGTTAACCAATAGATTAATTCATTAGAATAATTCAAGCAGAATTTCTGCACATTTTTCTCGTCAATATTTTTGTATACATACATACATAAATTATTTTTCAAAAATTATATTATGGGATTTCGACAGTATATAAAAAATAATACGCACATTTTATTCCTCATTTGGTATAGTATACGACCTATACAGCGCTACAATGCAATATTATATTAAAAATATAAAGAAAAAAATGAAAAAGTTCCGCAAAATATCTCGTTTAATTTTATAAGTTGTATAGGTACAAAGGTACAATAATAAAATAATTTTGTTTTTGTCTATAATTGAAAATAAACTTTTGAACTTATCGCGACCATATTTTGCGCGGAAGGGGTTTAAAATGTACGTTTTATATTTTCAAAATTTATTTTTTTCGTCTATCGACACAACTGTGTTTATATATATTGAAATATGTTTAATCGAAACGACCATAATATTAAACGCTATAATTATTACGTGATATTGTATATAATGTTATATTACGGGAATTGATCAGTTTGAAAAATATTCGTATAATAGATTTATCGGAGATTATATAACTACTTACGTGGAAAATTATTGTAAACGTGAAACAAATATTTTGATGATTTTTCGAAATACGGTAAATTTAATAAACACATATTATACCTATATATATACGATGAGTATATACAGGTAAATTAAATTGACTCGCACGTAATATTATAACTATTACAATTTTGATACGGTCATATCTTGAAAATGTATTTAAGATAGTAAATTATTTTACGCAATACGAAAAAATATTTTATAAAAAAATAGAAAAAATATGTGTTCTTTAATATGTATTATTAGTTCTTATGATATACTCGGTAAAAACCATTATATTAAATCGGTAAAAAAAAAAAAAAAAAAAATATGAATTTAAAAATAAATTATTAAATATCTCATAAGTCACTTGCATTCTTTTGTAACCGTCAGCTTTGATATATACGAAATTTTTATTGTTTATACTTATATTACTTTTTTTTTTTTTATCATTATGCATTATATCGTTTTCAGGCCGTTTTAAATATATATATAGATACATTCATTCTTAATGCGAGTATACCTATAACATTATTTTAATTTTGTTGTACAAATAATATATATATCGTTATACAAACAAAAATAAGTAATTAAATAGTAATTAATAATGTGAGTAAGTATAATGACGAATGACCTGTGCAATGAATTATGCGTTTTCTTCGTACCTATCGTACTAATCGTAACAAAACGAACGTATTGCGAGGAAATAAAAAATATATTGTCGTATGGAACGAAATAATATTGTATTAATTTCTTTAACACGCATTATTATAATAATATAATATTGTGATGTGTAACATCGTATAAATTAGCCGTCAGGTGTTTGTATATTATCCTGCGTCATTATTATTGTGTGTTACAAGACGTTTATTATTATGTGTATATTATCGTGTGTTACAGGAATGAATTTATCTGTACGACCACGGCGCATAATATACAATATAAAAATATCTTTATATAAACGCCACCTTTTATATAAATTTATTTATTTATTATTTATTTTTCTTTTTTTTTTTTTTAAGAAGAATAAAGAATCACAATTATTTACGGATATCGGTGAAATGTTTTTATCTTTATTATTATATTATATTTTTATTTGCTGGAAATTTCAGACATAACAACATCCAATACAGAATGTGTGAAACGGGCACCATTGTATGTTTATTGAATGACCGCATATACAATAAAATATATAACAACGGCGGTCTCATTGATGTTTTACGTCCTTATATAGGAGTATTTTGCTAAAGGTGCAAAATCAGTTTTTTTTTTTTTTTTAGCCAGAAATTACTTATACAGTCCGAAATTCATCAATGGGGAACAATATTTTTAACCCAACATACGCATGCCCAATTGAAATTGCGGCTATATATCAATAGAATAAGTCCAAAACTGACGTTGTCTAAACAAAATACGTATAAAAAGGAAGAAAAGAGACAACAGTGTATAACTGTGAATTTCGTTATTATGCGTATCATAAAAACTATTAAAACACAATGCTCTGTGATGATTGACCTTACCGCAATGAATTGCACGACCAACATATGGCCTGTCCATAATTCTTTCTTTTATACATATATATATATATATTATATTACTCGTACTTTCAATTAAATAACATAAATTGTTAAATAACCCAAGTCTATAATACAAGTATATATAATTTATAGGCATTGTTATTGTTCGCCTTTCATTTTTTCTTCCATTTTTCCCGCGACAGGTCAATTCGTTACACTATTGATATTACATCAGGTACTGTCCACACATAAACACATTATATTATTATTATTATTATTATAATAGGTATAATATAATATTTCACTATAATAATAATAATAATAATAATAATAATAATAATATTATTATTATTATTATATAGGTAATACACTTTTGCCTCTAAAAAGCCTACGAGTGTAGTCACACCGTACTAAAATGAATATTGTAAAAAATCCGTATTTATTGATATATATATATATATTGTATAGTGATTAAATAATTGAAAACATTGTACAGTTTATGTAATATTTATCTTTATCTTAAACAGAAAAATAATTATTATTATACGTATTTATTATAAATATTATACAATATTTTGGTAAATTAATTTTAATAACGTTAAACATAATATATACAATATATAAGGATTAAATAATGTATATTATATTTTTTAACTACGTACATATAAAGTTTAAGCTATCGATTTTGTTTGAAATGTTTCATTAAAAATTTCTAAGGTTATACGTAGTATAATAATATTAATCATTATTCACCAAACAAAAATTTAAGTCAATTATATATAATATAAATTGTAATCTGTAATTCTCGTTTGGTATCTCCTGACTAATTATTATAAATATCCAACTTAGTATTTTTACATATTTTCGTTTACATGTGTATTGGTAAAAAAATATGTGTATTTATTATAATAATAGGTATAGTAATAAAATAATATTTGTTGAGATATTATAATTATTATTGGGTCCTTTAATCTATACTTATAAAAAATATTTTTAACATTACATATTATTCTTAAAAAATCCATTAAGATTATATTTGTAAAGTTAAATTTAAATAGACTTTTTAAATTTTAAAAGATAATCATAATTAAAACTCACAGAAGTTTTTAAATTTTTTGTTCATACTGAGATTATAGTTTTTCCATTAAGACTTAAAGAGATGACAGTATGATACCATGAAGTGTACACTGTGTCACTGTATAACGAATTATACAAGTTAAGTAATATTATATTTTTTGTTTTTTAAAAAAACCACATTATACATACTCTTATATATAATGATAACACTTACTAACGAATAATGTTCAAGGCTAAGAAGTTAAAGCATTAAAAAATGTATTTATGTAGTATAGGTTCATAATAATATATGTAGGTACTTACTTATTTACAAAAACTTCTCACTAAAACATACTATGGGCTATAAATCTATAATAATAAATCCATTATCTACCAAAAGATAAGAAAAAAAATCTAAAAACAAATTACATATAAATACGTATACATATACATATTATAAAATATTTTACTTATTTAATTGTAAATTGTAAAACTTGTACGTAGCTATAATTATATGACATATAACAGTATATTATAATGTCGAGATGTAATAATTTAGGATTAAAATCTCAATAAAAATTATGTATCTAATATTATATTATAATTTCTATACATAATATCAATATACGAGGATTTTATTATTTATTACAATTAATTACATGTTATCATAAAAAAACCAATACTTTTTTGTTATGGAAATAATTTTAAATAAAATATCTCTAAGTCTCTATGATAATTAATAATTATACAATATAAACTAATATAAATTTTATACATAGAAAAATCACAATTTTAACTTTTTTTTTTTTTTTACGAAAATTTCAAAATATATCTTTAGATTACTCGTATATATTTTATATTATTATATAATATAGTATATAATATTATATAATAGGAGGCTTAGGTATCAAAATCGTTTTAAATATTTTTAATCATTCGTTTTATTATGTATTATTATATATTATAATATGTTCATGTCAAAATTCGAAATAAATAAAAATATTAATATCTTATTATTATTTTTAACTATTATGCATTTTTTTTTTTTTTTTTTTTTACCTATTAATTATTAATAAATAATCATAATTAAGTGTACGTTAAGTTGACCCAACGACTTTATCGGATCGAGATAAAAATTGCACCCAGAGTTAATAAGTCGTTTTTCAAGAATTTGCAAGTTCATTTACAGAATTCGCAAATATTAAGACTTAAGTAAATAGTGGACCAATTTTACGTAGCCCACTGATTTTGTCCAAAACAGTCGAAATTGATGTCTATCGATTCGTTATGAGTTGCAAGAATTTGCAAGTCGCATTCGGCAATTTGCAAGTTAATCCCCACTCCGGTACCCCTTCAAAAAAAATGGTCTGGCTCACCGATTTTGTCCAAAACGATCGACATTTAACCCGTAACTTCAGGTATACCATAATAATAATTCAGCATATAAATTTCAATCTACTAAATCGTGTGTATCGTGACTAAACCATTCTTTTTTTATTTTATATTATAGTTAAGTTTATAAATTTACAATATAATTATACGTATTTTATTATTGAAAATATTAATAATTTATATACCTACAATATATTTTGAAAAAATCAAAATTAATTTTATTACAACGATTCAATATTACATTTCTATTCTTTATATTATATTGTATTTTTTTATACTTTTATATTATCTTTACATATGCATTACCTATAATATTATAAAAACGTTAATGCGTATATATATATATGGTGACCCGTCATTTCGACGCAGAAATTTCGACGCACGTCAAATGGACGCGGTCATTTCGACGCGAAACAATTTGACGCATACCACGTTTCGACGCATGCAAATTTGACGCATACCACATTTGGGCGCATTACAATTTTGGCGCAATAGTAATAAATAATAATAATTATTAATAATCAAATAAAACATAAAAAATTTTATTTATTATTCTTATATTATAATTTAATTTTTTAATTTTTATAATTTATATTATAATTGTTTTCTTTTCAGTTAGGTATTACTTATATATAATAATTATTAAAAAAATTTAGGTAATATAAGTTTATCATTTTGATATCCAACAATCCATATGTAATAAACGATAAGATAATAACAGTTACGTATTGTATTTTATGGCGTTATAACCATTATATAAATAATATCTTACTAGGTATTATTTTGAACTTCCAATTTCCAAAACTTTATTTCATATATATTAATGTAGTAAAAATATCAAATGATATTAAGCATTATAATAAAAAAAATAATTTGCGCCCAAATTGTAATGCGTCCAAATGTGGTATGCGTCAAATTTGCATGCGCCGAAATGTGGTATGCGTCAAATTGTTCCGCGTTGAAATGACCGCGTTCATTTGACGCGCGTCGAAATGACGTATATCCATATATATATATGTTTACTGTTTTGTCGACTTTGAAGTTGGAGCACAATACATAGATACCACATTGTAATTTGCTTAATAATTGTAATATATAGTACACAACGTGAGATATGAGAGTAATATTGTTTGAAATAATTAATTTGAGATAACGTTTGTTACACCGTACACGAGATGTGTCGTTATACCAACTTTTTTCAGGTATACATACCATATTATTATATAATATAATTTTATTAATAAATGGCTTATAAATTACCAACCGCAATGCGGACAACACGTTTTGAAAAGTATTAAGTTTAAATACTCGTTGTATATTATTGAACGTATTCCATCGCAAAAAAGGTGTTAATATTATAATTTATAAGTAGGTATAATATTGGCAAATCTGTAGCATATCCAAGCTATAAAATTATATTATATATTTATTTATATATTATAAGTATCTAAATATAACAAGAGCATATATTTTCATGTGTTATATCACGATATGGTTTTGATGGGAATGAAAAAATAAGATGAATAAATAAAACCCGGTGGGTGTGTGTACATAATATTATAATCATCGTCGGATTTAAGTTTGTTGAACTCATCGCTCGGCCGTATAATGCGCGAATACTACACACACACACACACACACACGCGTATTGCAAACACACACACACACAATATACGATGTTATGTGTATAATAATATGGACCTGGCCTATCTTCCGACTTGGTCATCACGGTCATCCACCTTTGGTCCAAATTTCGTGTCGTTCCGATGAATTATTCACAACGCATAGTGAATTATCTTCGCGCGTCGTCGGTTATTACACGCGCATACGCACATTATTATAATAATAATAATAATATATAATATATATTTATTTATTTTTATTATAATATTTATACGTTTTATAATGACGATATAATATTATTATAATATACTCGACTGGTTTTCCGTTGGAATTACGTCGGCACATTTTATGTTATTATTATATATTATATGTATATTTATACAGAAAGATCGAAATAATATGTTATGTGTTATAAAAATAATCAAGTTAACGTACTGCGAAAACGCGTAATGTTATAACATAATATATACGACGTGTATATATAATTTCCACCGTTTTATAATAATGCGAAATTCTGACCGCTCTGTACAAATGTACCTCTATATATTATATATGTAATATATAAGCAGCGCAACTAGGACAGTTCCGGTCATGTTTCTATAATAATATATAATATATATTTCTTATCGTATAGGCTTAAGTAGGGAAGGTCATTGAATTACAACGGGAAAATACTTACTTCCCGTCCGCCGTTTTTTGCGGGTTGTGCTCATCGAAAATTCGTCGATATATTTTTTTCTTATTTCCTACTTTCGAATATTCCACGATTTCTCGCATACTTCTGCGATATAATTTACCTACAATTTTTCTTATAAACCATTTTTTTTCTATATACAATAATATAATTAATTATACAAGACTATTCACCCAAAATATACGCGTTATATTATATATATAATAGATACTACCCCTAACCTCTACTCAACAATATCGTTGCGATGTATTGAACGGGTTATAATATATAAAATAATATATTATATAATACACATTGGGCATAACTCAGAAAAACTTAAAACCGATTATATTATATATTATAATAACACGCATTATTTGTATACCTGTGTATGTATTTCGTGTACCTATATTTAATATTATTATATAGTCTCGTCTGTTCCGTTGTCATTTTCGGTCGGGTCTGCCTGTTGGTCGTATATTATATTATCATACATATTATAATATTATAATAATATAATATATAAGTACGACACAACGTATTCATATTATACGTAGTACATATAGGCATATGTATGCCTATATTATAAATCGTATAAAAACTTTTGAATACTTTTGGTGGACGGTTTTTTGTCGGTCAGATGACGTTACATATTATATTATATTATTTATATTCGTAATATATTATATTATTATGCATATATATTATGTATGTGTGTACGCGTGGAAAAAAAAATGTGACGGGAGAAAGAAAAAATTCGTCGACGAAATTTTTTGTGTTCCCGAAATTCTTTTCGCTCGCTCTTTCTCCCCGTGGAAGCCGCACTTTTTCGACTATATATATATTGTCATTACGTGTGTATACCTTTACGGTCTTATATACCATTGTACCTGTAGGATATACCCGTTTTGTTTTTCTGCCATTTTTTCGGTATTTTTTCGTTTTTAATTTTTTTTTCTCCTCAGCAGTTCGGCGCACGTCTATACCAATATTATATTTCTATATATTATATTATATAGGCACATATATATATATACGCCGCCGAGCCGAAATAATATTCCGGGTTATGTAACTTCCTGGTCGGTGTTTACCGTCGTCGTGTCGGCGGTCGCGGTGGTGAAAAAAAAAAATATATATATATATATATGAAAAAATCGTGAGCCTCCGCTGCACATTTATTACATATTATTATTATATATTATATGCACCCGAAGTGGGGACGACGGCGTGTGTGCATCGTCGCGTCCTCGTCGACCCGCGGGGCCCGAACAGCCGCTCGTCTTGTCGACTATATAATATATAATATATATTATAAATAAGTACCGTTATGTTATTCGTATATAGATATATTAACTTATACATACATAATATATAATATAATATAAATATATATATAATACGTTCGGTTAAGTCGTGCTGTGTGTGTGTGTGTGTGTGTGCATCTGGCCTCCGTCCGTGGTTTTTTTTTTCGTTGGGCTATTGTGTTACACCGACCGTAATATTATATATTAAGTATTATTATTATTATTATTATGTGCACTATATATTCTTCCTTGAACCCTACGTGAAACTTATACACATTTCGAGTGCACATATACGCGAGTTTCGATCGATTTCGTATATTTATTATAGTTTTGTATTTCCAATACGAGTATTATATTTATAATATGTTATGTATAGTCGTTTTTTACGAATGCAAAATCATATCCGAATCTTTTCCTTCGTATCGCGACGATACTTTTATATAAGGTATAATATTATTATTACGAGTATATTGACGAAGACTTTAACGCGCGCGCGTATTATTTATATTATGTTATATTTATATCAGTTGTTATATATTAACATAATTTTATATGTGTTCGTTTCGGTCATATTATGATATATACCTATAATATATACGTGTAATGACAGAAAACTATATGTTATAGTTCGGATTATAATATCATTATACGTTTTAAGTACCTACATATATATTATTATAGGCAATATAATGTAATCACATAACCGGAACCGAGGTAGGAAGTATTTATAATTATATACCTACTGTGTAATATATTATCGTTGTCGCGCAATACCGACGTGTTGAAAGATAACTATAAATGCGTGTAGGTACGAATTTATACTAAAGTATATTATTATAAAGTCCGCGTAAGGAAAATATAATTTTTTTTTTTTTTTTTTTTGTAATTTTTGGTATAATTTAATATAATATTTTATTTATATATTATAGATACTCGTGACAATGTATTATACTACGTAAATTATGTGAACAAAATTTAATAATAATAATAAGAATAATAAAAAATAGCGGATTTTAAACGAAATATTTATTTTATTAATCGTGATAATAAAAAGTGTACTCATATAAATAAGTATACGAGTATATCTGTTAATTAATTATTATAGGTATATTTATCAATATATATAAAAATAAATTGAATATTATATATACAAATGCTGAAGACTAACATTTAGAAAATTGTATGACGCATCATTTTATAAAACGAGTTTCAGCGTATCTATTTTATGTATAAGTATAAGAAATTTTTTAAAAGCGTGGACCATCTAAAAAAAATATATACTCGTATAAATTCATACGATCATATAGACAACCGAACATATAACGAACTCGCATATATCCATCTACGTTATAATATTCGCGTTTCGTTAACCATACTATACAGTGGTATAAGTTTGTAGTTCCAAATTTATAATACATGTGTTGCACTTATATACCTACGTATAAGTTATAACGAATTTAATCATAACGAGCGTATATACGCTTAGCGGTAACTATATTTTATATTTTTTGTATTCGCAATCACGCGGGCCGGTTTCGCGAACACTGTAATAATTACACTTGTTCCGTCGATCAAAGCAACGCGCACAATATTATAGATATATAATATACCTATATAAATATTCAATCTTCTGTGTCGGTAATATATTACTACATATACTTAAGTTACTATTACAGAGCGGTCAAAATATCTTGTTTCAATTTTACAATAATGGAAAAACATTTCAAGTGGTTCCCATCATCATTCATTTTTTTTTTTTTTTTTAGTTAGTTTAAAAATTACAAGTAGGTACCTAAATGGAAAATTGTATAAAGTTATTATATATTAATAAATATATATACCTACATAATAGACGAATAAAACGATTGAACGCAAAGGAGGGGCGAAGAAATGTGAAGAAATTTAAATGATATAATATATACTCGTATATGCTATATAGTTATACCGATCGAAACCGAGAGAAAGAGGAAATATAATTATTTTTTTGTTTTATTTAAATTGGAATTTACCAAACGATTGCACAATGCAATTTTTAAAGGTTATAGGACAAAAGTCCAACCAAAATATATTAGAAATTGAAATCATCACGAGAGTGAAAAATATTATAGTATACCTATGCCTTATTTTATATTAAAAATAATATATCGTCCGAACACCTAACACTATTGTCACTCAATCATACGTT
Source organism: Tetraneura akinire (assembly GCA_021307375.1). Taxonomy (NCBI): domain Eukaryota; kingdom Metazoa; phylum Arthropoda; class Insecta; order Hemiptera; family Aphididae; genus Tetraneura; species Tetraneura akinire. The sequence continues at coordinate 2,638,208 of JAIUCT010000020.1, read as the reverse complement.
ATTATAATATGCACGTATTACATTGTGTACTGTGCGATTTTAATGCGACATGTTTTAGCGATTCATTTTTTTTTTAACGGGCGGTACTGTCTGTTTCTTTCAAATTCTGTTATTCTCGTCATTCTTTAATAAAAATTCATTACTTATCAGTTATTATTCATTTAATTTTAGTGCTCCTTATAATATAGATAATATTTTTTAGGTATTTTATTTATAAAAAAAAATATTCCAATTTGTTTTTATATTATATCTGTCAAATTAAACATAATTATAATATTGAAATTATTAATTTGAATATAATATACATACCTAATTATGTGTATATAATGTGTAAGTATATATATTATAAACATTAAACAGTTAATAAGGACAATTTAATAATATGCGATTGTAAATCGTTTACATTAATTGTGTATAATATACATTATAATTAATGCCAATGTTATTATAATTTATATTAAAACTTATCCTTAATTAAGTTATACGATTATAATAATATAATTTAATTATAAATTATGTATAATGTTATTTCTGAGTAAATACAAAATATTTATAATTTTAATCATAATATTAGGTAAATTTGTATTATAAATTATAATAAATTATGTTATAATAATTTGTACTACTATACAACAGTATAAATTATAAATATTTAAAGGAATAACAATTTCTAATTATAATAATATATATTAATTGAAATCTATATACCTATCTATAATATTACTATATTAGCTACAATCATTTTATATTCTTATATTAATTATAATCCTTATATAAAGATTTAGTATTAGTATTTAATAAACCATTCATATTCGAATAATATACTCATTAATTATTATCCATTTGATTTCTATATCTACTCAATATTCTTACACAATGTGTTAATTGGTGATAAATAAATAACTTTAAAATTAAAATTAAAATATTATTTATTTGTATACAGTTGAATTAATTTAATATATTCATTATTCATCGTTAAATCATTAAAATATTTATAGTTTGCCCCAATATTATAATCACCGCTTTCAAAATTTATATAGAGATTAAAAACATTAGATAAAAAGATAATTCTGATAATATCATTAAACACATAAACTAGATAAAAAAAAAAAACACGTGCCAAAAATTCGGTACTATAAAAAAAACTGCACCAAAAGAAAATAAACAAAAGCAAATAAAAAGAAAGTGATTTTGACCTACAACTCCTTTCACCTGGTCAGAATGAAGTAAAAGTGCCCCTCGTGTAATAATTGTAGTGACATTGGGTAGATGTACACTTACACACAGCTCTGCAGTAACGCCCTAGATGAATGAATCCGTCTTGGATGCCTTTCTTTCGCTGGGGGAATTTTAGATGAGGAGAAAGTATGATAAAATCTGTTATTATATATTACAGAAGCTTTTACTTTCGTCTGTCTTAAACAACGGTCACGTGTCCCTTGTTAAAAATTATTTATGAATTATCACCCATCACAAATATAAATATAAATATATAAAAAGAAAAAAACGTATTAGGAATATTTTTTTTTCTATCGTAAAGGAAGAATAATTTTTCCCTGACCAACACACTTGACCTGAATTTTACTTTTTGACCTTGTGGCTGAGTCCAGAGGTCTGAGGTTGCTCGAAAATTATGACATGACCTTCAACTTTGATCAGTTCACGTTCAAGGTCAACTTTATAACAGTTAAATATTCTATATAATATAACATCACTAAAATATGTTAAGGTCAAATGTAGGAATATAAAAAAATAAATCGTTAATATAAACTTATCTTCATAAACGAAGAATACATGTTTTTATTCTTTAGAATTTAGAACACGTACTAAAAAAATGAATTATAGACTTGATAAATGGATAATTTTTTTTATTTATATGAGGTATTAAAAAATTAAAAATAGATAATCTTAACTATAATACGCTTTATATATACGTATATATAGTAATTATTATAAGTAAGGAAATATATTATCATTTTTAAATGTACTACGTATATTATATAGATATATAGTTTTGTTTAAGTATACCTAGATACAATTATTTTTTAGACGGAAAAATACGAATAAAAAGTCTCGCTATTGTACATATTAAGTTTTAAAGCATTTCAATAAGAAATTAGGAATTTTGCATTAAAAATCTACAATTTGCAATTTATAAGGTAGTATATTAACATAAGAGTAATGATTATTTTACAAATAATTATTGTATTAACTTTTAATTAGTATAAAAATAATATATAATTTATTACTCTATAGAAACATAAATATTTACTACGAAAAGTAGGTAATATTTTATTTATTGCAATAAATAATATTATTATAATATTATATTATTGCAAGTATGATTACTTATAAGTGATATAGATATACCTATCTATAATGTCATCGAATTTTGAAAATTAAATATTTTAATAATGAATATTTTATATTATTATAATATATTGTATTATCTTGTCACTATACTAATTATTAAAAATTTACTATAATGACCTAAAAGTACAGTTTTAATTACTATTATATAGTATACTTAATTTATTGTTTTCCTTTCAAAATATAGATTAAGTGATTTGTATATAGTATTATACAGGTATACGATTATAATAAACTGAGGTTTGAACAGTTTTAATGTTATCATAATGTATATTTATTAATTTTTAGACACGTGGCATTGTCATTAATATATAACAATTCATAAAATGTAAATAATATGTAAAACAAAACGTATTATTTTATATTGTATTATTATGTGAAAATTAATTATTAACACAGTTAAATTATCAAATAAATAATTATTTTAATATTATAATAATAACATTAATTGTATTAACTTTTAAAATATAATATAAATTTTTTCAAAAATTAAAATAATACTTATGTAAATTGTATTCTTCTAGAAAATTTTAGAACGTTGTAAAAAATAAAAATTAATTTTAATAAAATTTGATTATCAAAAAAATACCCGAATAGTTAATTTATAATTCTATATATTATGTGTGTGACTTGGGTCGATTCAATTTAAATTTAAAATATATTATTTACGATTTAATAGTATACTATAGTGTAACAATATTAAATAATAATAAATATTGGTTTGTATCGAATGACGATACTTCCAATACTTCCTAACTAAATATATTTGTATTATATAATAAAAATTATAATTTAATATATTAGTTACATTTACAGTTAGTATAATTTTTTTTTTTTTTTTTATTGGAATTACATATAATATAATTTCATATATTATAATTTAAATACAATGTAAATATGATTTTCAGTTTGTACAATAAATGTTATACTTAGGCATACTATATTAATATGATTATAATTAATACCTTTTCATAATAAGCAGTAATTAAGCAGTTTTTTGCAGAATTAATCAACTTATCAGTATAATATTATTATCTATATAGGTATACTATACTACATACGATAAAAATATAGTTGACACATTTTACTATTTTAGACAGTATAAAAAAGCGTTTCGAATTTTTAGCGACAAACATATCGTTAATTCCATGTGATTTTACTTTTATCATTTCACTTTCGTATATGCTATCACTTTCTAAATTAAATAACATTTTAAATATATCGTTTTCACTAATCGATTAACACTTTCTTCTGTAGAACTTTCTCTGACTTGAGTAAAAAAACATGACCACGATTCATAAAAAAAGTAATATGTATCTAGTGTAATATTTAATTTAATTGTGAGTCGGTGTACTTATATTGTAAACGTCATATGAATGTATAGACAGTAAACACATTCACGTCCTGTGTCCTTAACCCATTTTACTGGAATTCTTAATAATACATCCTGTATAATGTATGTTTTAGATATAAATCTGTGTACCATAAGTATAACGAATAACACGTGATGGGGGTTACCTACATTAGAGAAATTCAATAATTATACGCTATAAATTATAAAAAAAAATAATAATAATTTATTAAAATGTAAATAATAATATACTAAGAATATTTAATAGCAAATACTATTTTAATCCCAATTTCTAATCATAATAAAAAAATATATTAATATGATATATATTTGCCAACAATTCACGATTGTGTATAATATTAAATGGTAGATTTTTTCAAACTTTGACAGGATGATTGAAATAAAATATAATATTATACCCGCAGTGTCTCAGACAAGTATAGAAAAAAAATATAAGACTTAAAAAAACGAAATATACGTGTTCATAATTAACCGCTCTCCAAAATTATATAGAATCGATTAGTGAGTGGCAAATCGTTTATTGATTTTTTTTAGTTTTTTTGCCTGCAAATTTGACTAGATCGTCTTCTAGATCGTCTTCTAGATCGTCGTCGCATTACCTATACATAATTTATTATAAGATTTAATATACGTATATATCGTTGGCACATTAGATTTCAAAAGCAGATGGACAGACGAAATCAGATACATCCAAACAATAATAATGCCCCTTTCAGCTGTTAGTTAATTTTTTTTTTTTATTTTGTATATTATGTGTGTGTGTTGTCTATTTCTTCTGTGTCTGTCGTAAAACTACTTCATCAATAGGCACGATATGTATTATTGGGTTGTACGCATGTATATATAAGTATTATAATAATAATAATAATATATACGTGTATATAGATTTTGGAGCCGGGTGGCTTTGGTTTATAAGAAGCCCCTTAAAAAACCGGTGTGGGAAAGGAAACGAAATGCATAAAAAACGTAGTGTATATATACATGTGTGTGTGTGTTTTCTCTGTTTCGGACCACGGATTTTTTTTTTTTTTTTTACTATTCATTATCCACGATTGTGTGCGTGTGTACGTATGCACGTGTGTGCGTGGGTGAAAAAAAAATGCGCCTTCGAACCGGTTGTGTTATTATTATTATTATTATTATCATTATTATTATCATTACTATTATTCCTCGTGTACAAGGGTGGCTTCCTGGTTCATCGTATGCGGAGGGTTTACCTCGCGTAAACCGTGCCGCTGTTGCACTACACGTATTTTTTTTTTTTTAAATATTTTTTTACTGCTATAATATAGTCCTATGCAAACCTTTTTGACGAAAGATATACGAACGTATAATCAAACAACGTAATATTAGAATTGCATATATTTTTTATATACAACGTTCGTACGAAATTTTTTTTTTTTTAAGTTTTTTGTAAATTAAAATTTTTACAACTTATTCGTTCGTCATATAAAATAAATAACATTAAATTTATAACATCAACTAAAGTTTTTAAACATGTTTTAATTGTTAACGAGCTGATTAACGAGGCGAAATACTTTAATACTTCAAAATATCATTAATTCGAATTACAGAACGATTTAATAAACTGTTGTCAAGTGGGTATTACAACTATTATGTCGTTGAGCGATTTGAGACTAGTTTACAGCTATACATATAGGTATACATATTTATAAATTAAATACCTATATAACATAATATAATATACTGTAAATTATATATAATCAATTTTCCGTTTATTGATTGTTGTTAAACAAGTATTTAAGTGTAGAGTTAATATATTTATAAACTACAAAGTCTATACGTTATTTAAAATCTAATTTAACATAAGTGTAATCTATATTAATCGATCTTAGTTAGTAGTATACTATACTTATATTTTGGTATATTTCAAACTATTATATTCATTTTTCGTTATAATTTATTAATATTATATAATATTATGGATAAATAAATCGATTGCTATAAGAGTAATTTATAATTATTAATTGATGTAATTATATTTAAATAAGAGAAAACGATTTGTTTGGTACAAAATATTCTATAAAATAACAATATTGTCAAGTCAAATTTTTATTTTAAAGCAATGTCATATAAGAAAGTTTTAGGTTATTATTATATAATATACTGTGGGTAATTAATTTATAAACGAAAAATAAGTATTAAAAACGTACACATTTATCTATCACATTTAGAAAATATAAGTATATTTATACGATTCCATCGAGTGAAATTCAGGTAGGTGTATGTTTTAAATAAAATCTTATTACAACCGAGGAAATTTAAATATACAATATAATAAGTTTTTTTATTATTATTTTTTTTAAATACGAGTATCTTATAATAAGATAATAATATTCGTTGAATACCATTATACAGTATTTAAGTTTTAATTTTGTTCTGAAAATTTATATTTTTTCGATATAATAGTTTTGAAAATTTCAAATAGATAATATTACGTAGGTATTAATAAATTATATTATATATAAATATTACCTAGAATAGTGTAATGTAATTATAGTAATTACTATATAATTATTAAAGTACCTATGTATCGAAATATTATAACTAGGGCCCGAATTTCAATGCAAAGTGCAATTTTTTGGTTGATCTTATTTCTTACACAATGCTTTCTATAAGTACATAATTCGTTTCATATAACGAGGGTTTCAAAACTACAAATTTTATTTTGCAATTTTTTGCATATTTCGACGTTTTTTCATTTTTATAACATTTTTAGCATTATTGGGGCATTTTATTGGTTTTTAATGCAAATGTGTTCAATAATACAATCAAATTTAGCCAGCTATATTCAAAATATTATCTAATGATAAATTATTATTGTTCAGTGCAATGCTCAAAATTTAGTAAGTACAGGTTTAATTAGAATTTTGTATGTCATCATCAATGTCATCATTTAAAATTTTAATTTTATTTTTCAATAAAATAATAAATAATAATTATATCATTTATAAATTACAAATTGAATACAATAATATATCCGGAATTTTAAGGTCATTTTTTCATTTTTAAAGTCATTTTTGTGGTAAAATGCATTTTTTAAGGGCATTTTTGGATACTTTTTAGAGCATATTTGTATGGTTTTAAGCGCATTTAAATCCGGGCCCTAGTTATAACTATCCAATTTTACTATTTATTTTCTGTCTCTTCGTGTCCAATAATAGGTAAAATATATTTACGTATATTAAAAATACGCGTTATAAAAATTATAACTTACACGCATTTGATCTGGTACACAATATACTCGTATGTCGTATTTATAATAATACCTACGTCGATTTGTATTATGAACTTTTTGAATTTTAAAATTGTGAATTTCGTATGGATATTATGATATACATTACGAGTAGGTACATAACGAAACAGTATATAATAATTTCAATATTGTATAAATAACGAATATACGAATCGTAAATTATTTCTTGTGGACGTTCGCCATTGCGTATATTCACTGTATAATATTCAGTATTATATTATACACGCGCTTTTCTGTGTACGATACCGTTGTACCATCTGTTCTCAGGCTCAAACCGAAAAACCTTTATAAACACGACGAGGAAGTAATACTAGATATAAAATAATTCTGATTCCATTATCGGAGTGTAAAAAAATACACGTAAGAAGAAAACAGGTGTTCAATATATGAAGACCATTAAAGAAAACTTCGTTTTTTCCCTTCTCTTTTGATTGTGTATAATATACGCGTATATACATATAATATTATACGAGGGTGTGGCGGGGTCATGATTAAATGCGACGGTGTATATACGTACACGTTGTTCCCACGATGAAAGGGAACGCGGAAGTTTGACGTCTCCCCCGAGATTACGGGATCTTGCGTCGCAGGTAATAGGTATATAATATATACCTATAAGAGTATAAACTCGCGCGCGCGCCCGCACACACACGCACGAGCACACGCACACACCGCAAATGGCACGCACATACCTGCGCGAACCCGACATCCCTTATTGCAGACGGGAAAATTATTAACCCTTTACCTGTTTTGCTTCTAATTTTTTATTCGTTTCAACCCTTTACCTGTTTTGCTTATAATTTTTTATTCGTTTCAACCCTATCGCACCCTCCGCATGAGAATTAATGTTAACGACGTTGCGGGTGTATGTTATACAGGTATAGTATATAATATAATACGCTGCATATACGTAGGTATACTCTACCAGACACGATGAATCAGCTACATTATGGGGATGGTTAGATTTTATTATTATTATTATTATTATTATATGTACATAATATATAAATATATAAATGTATATATTTTACTTTATAGAAAAAAAAAAAATGTAATTTAATCGTCGTCGGAACAGAAAAATATATACATTTGCCAGTTGTTGTGTTATGAGAAAATATATAATAAACGCAGAAGAATATTTTAAACTAAAGTGTACACGTGTAGGTGTACGCTTAATTCACCGATTTGTATATTACAAACTCGGCGATTTTCCCCTAAGACTATTCTACAACTTTATTTTTAATGTATATAGTATTATAATAATTTAAATATATAATACGCTCTCGTGTGATCTAAAAAAATGTAAAACGAAAATAATAATATATTAGAGACTTACAGTATCCGCATTAGAATTACTAATATTAATGATGCTTTATAATACACTTATAAACTATATATGCTATATACAGTGAATGTATTCGCACAAATAACAAACGTATTTTTATTTTTATTTTCATCCTAGGTGTGTCCGATATATTTTAAATCATTTATTCTCAGAAATATACATATACATATTACATATAGTAATATAATAGTTAAATTTTCATTTTTTTTTTTTTTTTTTTTTTTTTATTTGAATATTATAATGTATATCTGATACCTGTTATTTATACAACTTTTTCTTTATCGTGTTTGCATTAAAAATAAATGGTTATTAATTTAATGACATTAAAAATTATGTTTCGGACCTTATTTTAAAATAATTCTTTCTTTATATATGTGTTATAATTATGTTTTACGAATAGTAGGTAGGTACTATCATATTAAAAAAAAAAAAAGAAAAAAAGACACACATCATTGTAAAACCAATACATTCTTCGCTACGCTCAGAATCTAAAAATATTCAAACATTTAATAAAATAATAACTCTCTGAATCTATATTATAATATGTAGTTGTCAATCATTATATTCGATAAAGTTATTATAATTTACACTTAATTGTATATAATTCTAAATTCTAATATTAATTAATAATAATAATTACAAGTTGTATAATAATTTAAATATCTATGTATATTTATTTATGGCTATACAATATAAAATTACAATAGAAATCTATATACATAAAAATGGATTTCTGTTTGTTTGTTTGTCTTTTATGCATTCCTAAACAGCCGGAACGATTGCGACGAAATTCGTTACAGAGATATATTAGACCAATGAGCAGAAGATAGGCTAAGTTAAAAAGTGATATGCCCAACCCCGGGAGGTACTTAAACAGGGATTTTGAGATTTACGATGGAAATTTTTATTTATAGATGGTTGCTATTAGTTTCAATAATAATAATTATTAGTGCTAAAGAAATTATTATCTCTGAATTTGTTATTATTTGTTTTCATGGTACGTGCATCTATGGCATTAAAAGTTTTTATTGGTATTTTGTTTTTTTTATTTTTTATTTTTTTTGTTTTGTTATAATGACGATATTTTTATGCAGTTATAACTCCCAAAAAGGGATTGATCGATAGTTATATGCCTCAATCACGAAAGAAAAGGCAATTGGAGCTTTAGAAACAATTAGGTACATAATGATAAACTAAATTGAATATCGTTGTATACTTAGTATATTTTAACCGTTATCTATATATCGTCATGTATAAAAAAAAGAGCTGATAAGTTAAAAATTAACGTAACGGTTTCAAAATTTTATCACATATATATAGTAACTATGTCAACACCCAAAAACATTTTCAAGTCTCTAACTTCAAAATTATCTGAGTTATCGTAAAATATTGAAATCGAATTCGTTAAAATTTCAGTTTTCGTGTAAAATGCAGTTTTTTGTCATTTTTTCGTCCGGGAACATATTATGCCATTCGTGAAAATCGGAGCATTATTTCGGGTAGTAAAAGTGTCTACGGTCATAAAAAAAAAAAAAAAGAAAAAAAAAGAAAAAAAGACACACACCATTATAAAACCAATACATTCTTTGCTTCGCTCAGAATCTAAAATATACTGCTAGCATAATCACAAATAACAAATTTAACACAAAGTTTGACACATATATGAGATAGGATTTTTAACGGGCTACGAGGTGCACGGGTTCAGCTATAGTTGATTATATAGTTGTCTTCATTAATAATTATTGAAAATTATTTTTATACCGTATATACTCATATATACGTTATACTTACTTAATATATAATATTGTATGGTTAATACTGCAGACATGAAACACGTATTTATTTATTTCATCACAAATATGGGAATTAGTTAATTTATAAATATGAAATAAATAATGTACTAAAGTAAAAAGTAATTAAAATCATATTAAAAAAAAAAATTGTATAAATATTTAAGATAACATATAAAGTTGAAGTAATGATGATACAAAAAAAATATATTATTTATCAAGTACTAGTGTACTTGTGTACTACACACACATTTAATTTTTATATCAATATTTAATAATTATAAAATCTATAATATTATGATCTGACTTAGCTTTGTCGTTTGTCTATAGTCATTGAGATCTAGTTATAAAATAATTTATAATACGAATATACGTATTATATCATATGTTATACTCGTAAATGATCAATCATGATATATTATAGGGTCAAAATGGATTACATTGGGTTAAAAAAGTAAGTACCTAAATTAAATTATTCATTAAGTATATTATTATCAAAACACTTATTTAAAAATTATTTAATAAAAAAGTAATATAATTATATAATATGTTTAACAAATATCAATTATTAAATTATTATTATTTTATCATATTAATATATTATTTTAATGCACATATTATATTATACATTACAATATACAATATTATGTAATATAAATAGATAATAATAAAATATAAACATATATTTTATTATTTAATAATTAAATCAATCTAATGTAAATTATATTATATCCATACATATTTATTTAATATTTATATATAATACGAGTATCATATTTTAAATTAATGCAACACATTATAAATTAATAAATAGATACTGAGTATAAATAACAATATTAATTATTATAATACGTATTATAACTTAAAATCGTAATGCTATATAATATTATACATAAATAATATTGTACAATAAATTTTATTTCAAACGAGTTACATAAACGATATATACTAATATTACCTACACCCGTTGCAGTATTAACGTTTAACATTACCTATAACTACTATTAATATTTAAAAAATAAAATTTTAAATTTATTATGGCAACATCTAATTTAATTATTTATGTACAGTTTATACGACGAGTATGTAAATATAAAATTTAATATAAATTTATGATAAAATAACAAAAGTTAAATAATTAAAAATATACATACCTATATATACTAAGACGTTATAGTTAACTATACACAGTAAGAATATATAAGAGGATTAGACAAGGCATAGGTATAATAATAATAATAATAATATATTCATATACACACATATAAACCGCTAATTGTATATTCAACTCGATTAAATTGCATAATCTTGATTCGAATCGACATTTACCGTTAAACGTTTCTAGACGTATACCCGTGTACATAAAAATACAGTTTTATAATATTATGTTTTCAAAAATATTCATTACACGTTCAGACCACACAGTACCCACGATATTTATATTATTCCACGTTTTTCGTATAATAATTTATTATAATGGGTATTTATAATAATATACAATATTATTATATTCGAATCGAACGGCTAAATTCTTTAATTTCATTGACTTCTCGTCTGTATATAAGACATAATATATTATTGTATATGAATACTCGTATATATACCGAACGACGTTGACAACCAATATAGTCGTGGCATGGGAGATAAATTATATATAAAACGTTCTTATGTCGTTATTACTATATATATATATAATATATGTACGCGTCTTATTTTTTTCGTTCATCCACTTCAAAACGGGACATATAATAATATACACATCTATATATATATATATATATATTACCTATATTAAGAAAATATTTGGAGATATACATATTATAAATAACGACATAGAGCATCATTATCAACCGTAGCACTGACCATTGCATCACGCACAAGCGATCAAAATGTAATATATTACGACAATTGTCTCGTATTAATATACCTATTGTATTATGATGATCCAAAATAGAAAAAAAAATGTAAGTATATATAATATGAAAAAATTATCTAATACTGGTGGCAGATTTAAAGCCGTTTCTTTTTAAAGAGGATGCCATATGTTTCGTTGCGGGTTCTATAGAATAAACTTTTTTTCATCCTTTAATCCAACTATATTGTACCTACTTAAATTATTTCAAAATGATAGTAGATAAATTAAAATTTTATAATACCTACACTGTTAAATATATATATTTATTTTAAAAAATCTTTTCTTTTTATAAAATTAAATAAAACAATAAATTCAAATATAACACAATTCTATATTATGTTTTGACAAATATGTGTCAAAAACGAAAGACCTATAGGCTATACTGCTATCAGCATCCCCTATGAGCTGTGGACCAACGAGACTATTTAAAATCATTTGAAGATGGGTATTTGGAAATAATCATTTAAAAATTTGTCCAGGTCAATGAGACAATGATAAAAACATTTTCTTTTTCTTAACTTTCATAATTTTATAATTTTCTGATTTATCTGTAAATACATATTATTATATTTTATAGTATATAGGTACTTGTAAAATGTATAAACACGAAAATATCGTTTTCATACCATCACTAAATAATATTATTATTATATTTATAGCAGTATATTATGTGCATTACATAGACGCTAAAACTATAGGCTTTCTATACTGGGATGTAGAACGATGGGTTCAAAAAGTATATATAATACGAGTATATAATATATTTTTAGGGAGGAACTAAAAAAAAATTATATTTATGATTTGAACATTAAATATTATAATTAGTAAACTATAATATACTATATTATACTAATCAATTTAGTGTATAGGTAATATCTAAAATGATGTACATCATAATAACAAATAATAATGGTTATCAATATAAATGCAAAGTCAAAATTAAAGGGTCCATGGAATCCCGATCCCCGCCCCCTCGAAATTTTACAAAAATATTATTTATATTTTAATTTTGAAACCATTAATATTAAATTTACTTATAACAACTTATTATAGGTACCTATAACTAATAAATTTAAAATAATTTGACACCCGAAATTTTTTCTCAGTTACGTTTTTGTGTACCTACCTATATATTATAATGTATTCGTTTCATTTATGAGATAACAATATTATCTGACTAAATTATCGTTCGTTTTGTCCGTTTTGATATTAGAGAAGAAGACGTGTGATAGGTACATAATATAATTTATATTAGATCTATATAACAAAGGTTAATGATAACGACAAAGTTTGAATAGTTCGAGCGTTAAAGTTTCTAGGATGGCAAAAGCGAAACGTGCATTATAATATTATCATTATTATAAAATATTGACATTTTATTTGACCGCGATATTATGCGTTTATAAACATAATATATAGTATATAATATTACATCGAACACGACGCATATTCAATCGAATTAATTTTCATTTATTTACTATTTCTGTCTAATATAATAATATTAGGTAGGTATATAATTATATAATACGTTAGACCGAGTTCGCGGATTACATATACCGAGTGTTATAATATTATATATACCGTCTGATAACCGCGGTCGAAAAAATATATAATATACGCGATCGAAAAACCGCGTTTTCCGCTCCATCTGCATCGACGTCCTAGACACGTTGACCCGCTATAATACCAGTATATATATTTATAATATTATTATGTTCACGAAGCAACGTCTGCTGTCGGAAATTAATATAATAATATTATCATATTATATTGCCCATTGGACTTGATTATATACTTGTATTACATAATATAAAAAATATTATTACGTATATATGTGATGTATATTATAATATATTCACGGCAGGGAATAATATATTATATTGTCGATTGATAACGCGCTCGCCCAAGTATAATATTTTATAACTATAAAAAATGAATTGCGATAATGTTTAAGTATATAGGATTTTTGAAATTCTCCTCTGACACGCGCGCGGACGCATATACATAATATGATAATAACATGGTTATGCGAGTGTGATAATAACATAATAATAATATGTAACATATAATAATAATAATATGTAAGTCGTGTTCGTCTTCGCGCAGGACCTATCGAGCGGTATGTCGCGCGCGGAAGGGAGCCGGTCGGACGGTCGGACGCGGACAGGTATAATACCGCGGCGACCGCGGGTTGGACTACAGTGACGTCACGTGAGTCAACGGCCGGGCGGCCGCCGACCATCGTGCCTCTGTGACCTACTAGTCAGGTTGTTGGCCTCGACGGGATGTTCCTCCGTCGTGTATTATAGTCCACGTCTTCGTTGCCGCCGCCGCCAAGAGACGAACGCGGTGCGGCGGCGGCAGCGGTCGACTCGTTCTCACACAATATATTGTATTTGTATTTGTATTATTATTATTCTTCTTCTTCTTATTATTATTATTATTATTATCATCATCTTCATCGTCCGTCATCGTGTGCGTATTATATCGCGGGGCATGTGCGCACGCGTCCGCCAGGCCGTTGAGCCGTTCGGTCGGCGGCGGCGCGCGCGGTCCTCCCGCCGTCCAACGTTCTTCGCGCGCGGGCTCGCGCGTCCTCCCTCGCGCCGACACTGGGTCACAGGCGCTGCGGCTGCCCGGACCTATACGGCGATCGTGGCTTTTCCTGGTTCGTGGAACTCTACCATGTGCATATATATTATGTATTATTTATATATATATATGTACATTATATACCTACAATAATATTATACTCGTTGTCCCTCGCCGTCGCCTACGTGTATCGCGTTTACGTGTTTTTTTACACATTATTTTTTTTTTTGTTTTCGCGACACAACAACAACAAAATAATAATTATATTATAATATATACGATATGACATACGGTTCCCATATAAAAATACAAATACAAATAATAATAATGTATATAAACACATAAAATCCCACAGTCGTTGAACCCCGAAAATATACACACACGCCCAGGAAGTCGAAAATTCGGTGGCAAATAGAATATTATTATTATATCAGTGATATACGCGTTCAGGGACGCAACCTTGGGTTTGGCGAATATATTTTCGGCACTTGTTTATTGTTGTTGTTATTATTATTATTATTTTTATTATTATTATTATTATTATTATTATTTTTATTATTATTATTATTATTATTATTATTATTATTATTATTATTATT
>JAIUCT010000020.1:2544068-2606664 GCA_021307375.1 Tetraneura akinire | reverse complement strand
ATTATTATTATTATTATTATTATTATTATTATTATTATTATTATTATACACTAAGGCCTTAAGGGAATGGACACGACAAAATAATAGAATGGTCGGTTTTTGCGCGCAAATTACACGCTGCAGTGGATACAAAATGCGATAGTTCTTCGACGTGGAAACCGTCAAATCGATCACGCCAGAGCTGATCTGCCACTCGCATATTATTATTTATTATTATAGTATAAAATATAATAATATTATTCAATTTTGTTAACGACAAAACGTTTTGTAGATACGTAAATCCACACATAGATGCTCGTTTGTTCGTCCGTGCGAACGTGGTCGTCAACTGCAGAATATAAATAAAATAAATGAATAAACAATATATTATACATCATCATAATATATTTTATTTATTTATTTATTCATTATACGCAGTGTATTATCGTTCAATGAACTGATAAACACTGTAAATCGGTGTATTAAATAACATGTAAACACTCATGTTAAAGTTTAGTTATTTAATTTTCAACGGTTTAATTTGAGTAAGTAATTTTGTAAAAGTAAACTTTTTTCTCTTGTATCGCATAATATTGTAAATATAATCTCGTATTATAATATTATTATATAAAGTACAGTAGATTATATCGTAAATGTTAATACTAATTAAATTATAATAAAACCTGTTTTATTGTGCAAAGAAATACAAATTAATACCAATTGGCAATAAATTGCTGCGTTTACTATACATTAAATAATAAAATAATAAAATAATAATAATACGCAATCTTAAAAAATACACGCGATTCTTATCGAACGGTTTTGCCGCCAACGAGTGCGCCTAAACATTTGTATGTTTAAAATTACACTATTTTTTTAATATTATAGAAATAAATACTTCTAAATTTTTGTATTATTAAAAAAAAAAAAAAAACTCGACGGTAAAATTCTATGAAATATTGTCTATACTGTTCCGAAATTATATAGCATTTGAACATTTTTGTCAGACGTTTCAAACATCAGCGAGGACGCATGCCGACAAATAATAATAATATTATACGACGATCACGTGTGTATTATAGGTAATTTCAGCAGGCGATGTACCGCTGTAGCGGTAACTTCAGGTATAACAACAGTGGTGACCACGCGCCAATTTATATACCTATATTATATTATTATGAATTTATGATGACCTTTTGTTATGCGATATTATAATAAAAAGAAGAAACATGAACGGATTATCGATGGACTAGTATATAATATATTATTGTATATTGCACGTCGCACGTGCATATAATGGCCAGGTGACGTATATTTCGTCTTGTCGAAAGCTCTTTTGCCGCGTTTTCGGACACTAGCTGCGCTCGCGCCGGTTCCGCGCGATTTGCCACACGAGGAGTCGTGCTGAGAGTCGGATGCACGCGACCGCGTGTATGTAAACGTAAAACCGTAAAGGTTACCACCACATGGTCGGTATATACCTACGCACACACAATAATACATTCATTCTTCATCCCTTCGTCTCTTTTATTCAACGCGTCGTGTGTGCATATACCGATAAATTTACTCCGTCGCCTTATATTTATATAATAATATAATACGTATAGAATAAAGCGCCGCGTGTCAAAAAGAATCTCCCATATATACAACATAATGTGCAGTACACAGCGGAGAAACACACGCATGCTGACCAGCGCTGTTATATACCTACCCGTCGTACCTTATACACTATATTATACCACTACCGTGTTTGTGTGTACGCGCGGACATATTATAAGACCATCTGCTCGTCGTGGTCGACGTCGTCGTCATCGTCATCGTCGCGCGGAGGGTGGCCCCGGGAAAGGCTTGACCGGTCGATTGACCGACTAATGACCGCGGAGACGGCGCTGTTGTTATATATTATAATACTATCGCGCTCGTCAGGTGTGTACAGATATTATACACACATATATATATAAATTATAATATTATTTTTGTATTTTCTGTACTCTCTTGTACAATATCGGGCGGGCAGATGCTTTATTACACGTCAGAGGCGGCACTACACATTACCATAAATCGGGGTCAATACGCGTACGATGTAGTTTTCTTTACGCCCGTCAAAATCCTGCTCGTTCAAAGGGTTGTCAAATCAACAAGCCGCCCCCGTCTGCGACGTGATGACCATCGACTGCCGCCGTTGATGCAGACCATCGATGACCGGTGTTCGCTAGAACACGCCTCATCGGAAACCGCACCTTTATTATATAAATTTATATGTGATGTATATTGGTAAAACGGTTTTAATAATATTATTATAATAATCATTAGATACTAAAAAAAAAAGACGAGTTCATAAATTATTATTCTAACGTGATACCCCATAATTTTGCGAAACAATATCCTTGTTGACGTAATATATTATATAGGTATAACAGGTATACCTATATAAGAACAATAATAAGTTATTATTGATATATTAAACCTAACCTAACCTAACCTAACCTAACCGCAGGCTATGTATATTTATTAAATAATTCTTTATCTCGATCGTTTTTAATATAATATGTAATATAAATATTTCCGTTACTATATATTTGCGATTTTAAACGCTACAAAATTTAACAAATTTGAATTTTGAGTCGACTATTTGTTAATATTCTGGTGCAATATTATAATAATTAATAATGATTAATTGATGAAAATTAAGAATATCATCGGTTTGGGTACCATTATATTACATTACAATATATTATAGTAGGTATATAGTCATTAATCAAAGTGTTGGAAATCGATAAAATCACACCCCATAGGCGTGCGCAGATTTCAAATTCAGAGACAGTAGAAAATAAATTCGGCCCGATTTTTTAAGAAATCCATAATTTCATTTAATTCATAGTTAATTTTAAGTTTTTAAGTAATTATATTGTATCGTGTGTTATTTAAAAAATATTCTCCATTGATTAAAATGCATTTTTTTTACAAAATACACCATGTAATTTAGGTGTGAAAATTTAATTTATCAATGATAAAATTTAATAATTAGCAGCACAAAAAAAGATTCATGGGCAGAATTTTCTGCGTATGCTACCCTCGTGCGCACGCCTACGTCACAACTCACACCTCACACCTATATAATATAATATACTTATTGATTTAACGTGTTTACACCAGTAGCATACGCAGGATTGTTTCATGGGGGGGGGGGTTAATCAAAATACATTAAACAATTTACAATTTAAGTCTAAGTATTATTGATCTTTATTCAATTTTTAATAAAATTTGAAGTCAATCTATTTTTTTTAGGGGGTTAAACACCCATTAACTCCCCCCCTCGGTACGCCACTGATTTACACTATACATAATTATAATATTATACGAGTATAAATATTTTACAGAAAAGTAAGTATAACCAATGTTCGAAATAATATTACATATTTTTTTGCATATGACAATAAAATTTCGAATAGCAATATTATATTGTCAATATAAGTATGTATTATTATTATTATATATTATAATAATATACGATATGGTATTGTATATATTAATTCCTGGTATATATATAGCTATAAAATCAGTAATGGGTTTAATAAACTCGTACAGTTTTAATACTATATTTACTATCATAATAATTATTATTATATATTATATAATTATTATTGTTGTTTATAAGTACCTACCCGTGATGTAACACGAGAACAATTGTTAATAATTTTTCTAGTGAACGATTACAGTTGAACTCCTCTTAGTCATTTACTCGTTATTATACATTTTTTAATTAAATATAATAATATTATCTGCTATATTGTTATTATACGATGCTATAAAATAAAAATTAATATCGATATTGATATTGATATAATATATAGGTACGTGTTTAATTATTTATGTAGGTACTCTTTATTATAGCGCGTGCAGTTTTATTTTCAACGGGTATTTTGCATAGGTATTTATTATACTTTGAAATATATTATATTCTTTTTTAACGTTTTAATTATATAATTACTTATGTAACTTACGCATTTCATATTTTATACTATAATTCTTATATTAGTTTACTTTATAATAATTATTAATTTCTAACGATTTTCACACATTATACCGCATTTCATATATATATTTTAAACACTAATAATTATATTTATTAATTATACGTATATCAGTATATCAGCATTTGGAAAGCTAGATAATACCATCAACCATAATAATATAGTGATTATAATATTAGGTAGTTATGGTTTATTCATTATTATACGTATATGTCCATACCCAATAATACGTATAACGTTATGACTACAATTTTGAGAATTTAAATACCTACGTATTTTTCTCTCTATATTTTTTTTATTAATAACTTATAAATACATTTATTTTTTAATTATTATAATAATAACTATTAACTATATCGCTCTATTGCTGCTCTTAATCCTTACAGATTTTTAACTCTTAGGTCAAAAATATTCCGTTAAAAGATGAAAATAACAATAATTTACAAAAAAAAAAAAAAGGGGACACAGAATACACAAATTGTACGTATTTATGTTGCTACAATATAACGTTTACTCGGAGAAAAAAAATTAGAATAACCGTTAGACTCGTAACTCGTTATATAGACTTATTAAAAGGGAATCTGTCAAACCGTCATCTCTTTAGAATAAAATATTGTCTTGAACACTGGAACGTTTAAATGACTGATGATTTATTTACCGCGCTATACTTATGTCATTATGTGTCATATTACCAAATAATATAATATATTAATATAGCTGATATATAGTATATATAATATACGAAACTTGTAGAAAAAGTCATAATAATGAATACTAATATAATTGTCATAAATTATAATATTATTATATTTATATGAATTATTATTACATGTTCACAATTAATGAATAATAAAATAATTTTTCAATTATATATTCACATAATATTACTTTGAACATTTTACATATTATATAATAATATAATATGGGTAATTATATTATATTATATTAGGTAGGTATACTTATAAAAAGGTAAAATATTTTCGAAAATGACATTTATAATGTAGGTATATTCGTACAAACTACAAAGTTTTAAGCGTATTTTTAAATTATAATATTATCTATGTTATAATATATGTTACATGTTAAGTAAACAGGAAGACGATAATTTTGAGTTTTTTATATTTTTTATAGTTTATACATTATAGCTGCATAAACATTAAACAGTGAGCGGAAAGGATTCACAACAACAATATAATATATTATCCAAAAGTAAATTTTTTAGGATAAGATAAATAAATATTTATAGAATAATAACGAAAATTATATAACAAGATTAAAAACCACATGTTTTTATATGTTTCAATAATTATTCATATACTACATGTTTTTAACACTTAAAACAGTTAAAACATAGGTAACTATTGTCCATTGGCCCATTGCATAATAATATATAAAAATACTATTGATTACGCACTTTACACGATTTAACCTATACATATCATATGTAATACATATATTTAGTTTTAAATAAAATCACTCACAAGATTTATCTAATAATTGTCAGTTAGATACTAGTTAGATATTGTTTAATGTTTTTCTTTAAATTATTAGGTAATACTATATTTTTATAGTTTTACAAAATGTTCGATCAATGTAATTTTATTTTCGTAAACGATAATTTATTCAGGAATAGGCTATATAAACATCATAACAGATTATAGAACTCACGTCTTCGCAAAGACTCTTGTAAATGTCAAATGTACCACTTATATATACGGGTATACCTACTGAAACGAGCAAGATTGTTATTGAAGATTGCGCTTTTCTCTGATAAGAACTATATCAAATACACTATCTATCCTACATTCCTACTCAAGATACTTATACGCATTATATTACACTCGTATAATAGTATTATAAATATGTTTTTAATCCTTAAATTCAAAATCGTGTAGAGCCATACTATAATACATAAATAGGTAGGTAATAAATGTTTACCCTGATCGATAAAGATTAAAGAGGTAAAGGGTGTTTTATTTATAAAATATAAATTCAAGTGTTGGTCAATAAATCGTAAATTACGAAGGGTTCGAAACCTCTTGAAAACGTATTCCGACCGCGGAGCATTGTATAATATAGGTTTATAATATATATCACACATTGACACCCCCCACGAGATCAGCTGTATTGTGTATTTATTTGTTATTATATATAAATATAAAGTATATAATATGTATTTTTCATTTTATAATAATACCTATATATATTATATATTATAGACACACAAAATAAATAAAATATATGTACCTACCTATACTTCACCAGTTTTATATCAACTTTAAATTAAGTTAATCGAAAAATATTTTAATTTTTATCAATATTAAAGTATACCAGAATCCCAAAGTTTCACAAAATTCTCTTCCTTTTATTAGTTAAAAAATAAATATATTTTAACTTTTAACATTGTAACATTTAAAGTGTATACCTACATATTACATATTAAATAATAATTAATATTACTTGTAAATGCATTAGCTAATATTAAGTTTAGATTATTAGTTAATTAAGTTTTATATATACGAGTATATTGTATTTACCTATATATATTATATAATATATTATTTATTTCAATAACTTGAATTTTTTGAATACTTATTTTGGATGAAATATAATATATTCATTAATTGTTATTATAAATATTACCTCGTAAATTTGTTTTAATTTAATTTAACTAATTAAAATATTAAATACAAAAATGAAATAACGCTATTAATAAAGTGTAACGTTATCTAATATTATTCGATCAACTTAATTTAATATATTATCTTATGTCCTGTGTAGTGTCCCCATCAACCATTAACATAACTCTTCTACACATACTTACTCATAAGCATAACAAATAACAATAAAAACGAACTGAAATTTAAAAAATATTTATTCTTGACATATAGGTATCTAAATCTAATTTAATAACAAAATGTAGAAAATGTTTATCTATACTTAAAATTTGTAAAAATACCTATACTGTAACTAGTATAAATAGGTAGGTGTATTTTACTCAAATATTAAATTATAACATTGGACATTATGTCCTTATGCCTTATGCTTATGCTGGGGAAATGTTTTCAATAATATTTTAAATTTTAATACACGTGTAAATCATATTATGTTTATTATTTTTTAATATATCAATAAAACAATACCTATCAGTCACCTAGGCCAAACGCCAAAAACCATAGGTGACACGTTTCTATCATTTAGTATTTAGTTATTTGATTATCGTTATTGTTCTTCGTAATTATTTGATAAAATATATGGCAATGTGACCAGGAATTTATACCTCCACATTATTTTTTCATTATCATTAATGTGGTGTTGTTTAAATTCATTGTGTCATTAATTAAAAAAAAAAGATTCTAAAATCTTATAATTATATCAAAATTTCATTTTAAATTAAAAACCATTATTTTTGTTCGATAAATTAGTTTTGCTTTTGGGTATTAGACTATTAGATAATAATATAATATAACATGTATTATTATAAGAACAAAAATATTAAAATAAAATATATGGCTGTAAGCCAAAATATGCATTAATTAGTTTTATAATACCTAAAGTGTAATTTTTGTGTTTTTTAAAGTTTGAATAAGACACTTTTTTAGTATAAAAAAGTGATTCGATTACCACAAATGAGGCAAGTATGGATTCGGCAAATGACTTTAACTTGAGTATACTTTATTAAGGATATTTTTTAAATTTCTCACTAGTTTAGTAGTTTTATAAATTACAATAATATGATAAGATAAACTATTAAAAATAACAGAAAAATGGCAAAAATCACAGAAACTATAATAATTTTCACAATTTTGATTTTAATTATTTTATGATAACTAAGAAAATATAAATCGTAAAGACTTAAAAATATATATTTCACATAAATATTTTATATGCGTTATTCATAACATTTTGAAACTATTACTTATAGATTTTTAAATCGAAATAAAGTTATATTTCATTAAACGTATCAGAAATTGTAATTACAAATTTATTATTAGTATATTCGAATGAACTTGTACCATTTTTGCAAAAGTCTGGACTTATTATTTTTTAATCTTAATTAAAACACAATAATCTTCCTTTTTAAATTATGTGTTTTTTGAAAATTATTGGGTAATATTGTAATAATGTAACATCCAAAAAAATTAATCGGTTAATAATTATTATTCGTGTACAAATTAAAAATTTAAAAAATTATTTTATTTTTTTTTTTTTTTTGTCCATCTAATTACAAATAAAAATATTACCTATATCATAATTTATAATAAATTGAATTATTTATTATTTACTATTATGCAAATAAAATTACCTTCTCGGTCAACCACAATAAAAATAAATAGTAGCTAAATTTATTTTAGTGTTCATAAAAAAACGAATTACGTCATACGACTATTTTGTTAATTACCTTTGTTCTTGTATATGATACGATACATTGAGAGGTCATTGATTTAGAATAATTAAATTTTACAGTTAAGAAATAAAAGTACTCGTAATATATCCATATATAGGTAGGTACACATATTTAATTTAAACAATAAAAATAAAAATAAAAATGTAATGTTTTATTTTGTAATGATATTCCTCGATCAAATTTTGTAGGTAGGTACTTTTAATTTATGTTTTAGCTTTTAGATGTAATCACTTTTTTTAATTAAATAAATAATACGAGTAGATAGGTAGGTAGTTAGGTACCTATATATAATGAAATTAATAAAACAACCCTAATACACGTTTGCGCCGTATTCGAAAAGTGCAATTATTTAAAGATACGTCCAAATACACAAACCACAACGATTGAGATAAATAATATTAATATGTTATAATAATATGTATTATCATTTTTTTCATATTATATAATATTTTATTTTAAAATTATTTCTGATATGGATATTAATGGAAAATAAAACAAATATATTTATGAAAATGGATTTTGCTGCACAACTCCCATTTATACACTCAATTCAATAATTTTTGATGCATTGTTATTAGAGGCTAGGCGCCGATAAAGTAATCGGACGAAAATTAATAAAATTAATAAAAATAGTTATTATGTTTATTATAAAATATATATAAAGAATATTAAATGAATTCTTATCTATTTAAACCGTTATTTTTTTAGTACCTATCTATATACGTATTAAATGTCCAGTGTTAGCTATAATATGAATGAATACGAATGAATATTTATATAAATGTCTAACTGGGCAGGTTAACCAGACCGTGTGCGCCTGCGAAACTGTACCGTTTTTACAACCTGTACAGCAGTACAGGTGACCAGAAAGGATTGAAAATCAATTCTTCTTACCAGCACAGTTTTCTTTTTACCCGTTGCACATATTTTGTACTTACCGGAACGTGTGTCGTGTATTTAAGTCACTTTAATACCTGTACAGTTAAATTGTGGAAAAAAAATAATAATAATCTTAAGAGAAATATAGGTACGTTGGACATTGAAAATCCCAATACGAAAACAACTGATGGTTTATCGTCCTACTTAATACTTAATAGACTTAAAGCCCGATTGACATTGGTACGACACTACACGACAAAATATTCTTTGTACGAAAAGTCCGTCGTGTCGTACTAGTGTGAATTGGGCTTAACGCGTATGGCATAAGTGAGGCACTGAGGCCGTTGCGGTGTGAATGTCCGGGAAACTCGTGTTCTTTTACCTGAAAAGGTTCACTATACAGACAAACCGCAACGTGCATGCCGTAACACATGATGCGTTTTTGCCGGATCCGTCATAATCTAAAATTTACATTAGGTATTTTAATCCAGTTCGGCCACATGATCCGGTGGTACCATATTCGTGAAATATATTTATTATTTTTAATTCTACGAAATAATTCTAGTAATTGGATGAACTCAATATTTTCTTACTTTAAGAGTAGAAATAAAATAATAGGTTCATCCAATTCACCAGTTGCTTCCGCAGCACATATAACGTTCAAAATTGAATTATCACACATGATTAACATTTTTAAAGGTAGGTACGAGCGAAAATCAGAAAATTACACTGACCCAGTGAGATGGCTAGCGGAACATAAGAATATACCACATGAACTATGATTTCATTATAATTAAGTAATTCTTCAATTCTAATTATTTATTAATTATTAATTTTATGATAAATTTACTCCGTCGCATATGTCAGGTCGAACATGGCCCATCTGGTATCGCCACATTCCACTTTGTCGGATCCGGCAAAAACGCATCGTGTGGCCCGTCACTTAAACTTTTGTAATTTAATTTGGTTAAACGGTAAAAACAAAAAAAACAAAATTGTCATATTTAGAACTGCTTCATACAAGGCCACTCAACAGCGCTTCTTAGTTTTTTTCAAAATCACGTTGCCCTTCAAAAAACTTGATACAATCAGTTCTTCGTCCAGATTTATACTCGTATTTCAATTTGTTAAAACTCATCTCCTATTTAACAAGATCAATAACATGTCATTACTAAACGTCTAGGTATGGATTTAAAAATCCTTGATAAATTGTGAATTTTGGAGGTAGTTAAGAGTGGCATTTGGGAAGCACCAATGCCCATTTGTAAAGTTATGCACATCGCCAACAAAATTATTTACATTCATTTTTTCAATTGTTATATTTTAATACCTAGTGCAATTGTTCAATCGTACTAAAATAATTTTTTTTCCGTCTAATAACTTTTTAATTACTAACACGTGTCTTTCATCATTTACATAGAAATAAATTCCCATATAATAACCACAAAATAAATAACATTAGTATGAAATACTACTTAACGTAAAAAACTTAATGAAACTGCCCAACTGGAAAAAAGTGTAAATTTCGAATAATAATAACATTACATATCGATGTTAAAGAAAAAAAAAGTTTAAATAAAGCTAATTTCAAATATTTATTAATCAACGAATTCGCTATAACGAGAAAAATCTGTGATCGTTATGTAGGTACCTATTTATAGACCAGTATAATAATTTGGCGTATAATTGTATAAAATGTATTTTAAAATATATAATCAACTTGCCAATAATTATTTTTGAATTATTTATTCGCTGAACGAACACAATCCACACTTGTGCCAAGACAGCAAAAACCGTAATGATCGGGTGATGCATGCAGTAATATCATAATATTATGGTCATTTTGATCATACTATATTTCATTTATTTATAGATTCTTAAAATACGACAATTTCGAAAATTTATATTGACCTAAATTAATTACCATCTCAATAGTTGACTATTAAAAAATATATATATGTAATTTTGTAATAATATTTAATTATTATTTTATTTTTAAAACAATATTTTATGTTTAATTAAACAATTTTTATAATTTTCTTTAATATAGAATTAATATTATGTATGTAATTACTCATCGTTATAATTACATTAAAAATATAATTATTTTGATATATTTATGATACTACCACACAGATTTACATATATCTTAATGGTTAAGTAGCTTGCGTCAATCTAATAGTATATTATGATCCACTAGGTACTCCACTCAATCTATATTTCTTTATATTTTGGTAACATTAAAAAAACTATTACTTAACTATTTTTTAATTAATAATGGATAATTATAATGTTTTAACCATAATATTAATTAATTTTATGGTTCACATCAATTTTACCAGAAAACTATTATTGAAGGAATTGTTCTACCAATATCAGTAGTGTATTAAGGTAACAATGTAGGAGAGATAGAATTAATAACTATTTTGTATTAGACTTATTTATGTTATATTTCAGATCATTGTTATTTATTGTACATAATTTGCATTTATTTGGTAATATTATTTTAATGAATAATGAACTAAGTAAACAATTTTGATACAATATTAATTAACAATTTGATTACCTATCAGTCATTTGTTTAACAAGTTCACAATAATTTACTACTTTTCAATTACATGAAATAAACATTATATGTATATATTATAATGCATACCATAAATTCCTAATTACATAAAAAATAAAATAAATCATATTATTACACATATTATGCGATATTCTTAACTACATTATGTAATAATTATTAAATTATTAATATTTATAAATAAAAAATTTTCATGGACACATGTATTTTAAACACATTTGTTTGATTAAATAATTAAAGTAAAATAGATTCGTATAAAAAAAAAAAAAAAGTAGAAAGTGGCCGGGATAATTAAACTACATATTATATTTATATAATTGATGTAGCTTACATCATGTAAGTAGAAAAAAAACTTCATACTTAGCTATAATATACATAACATTAAAGTTAAATATTTTATGAAAAATAATTTTCATATTGCTATATTTAAAACCAAATGCAACCAAATAAAAAAAAGTTCTAAACATATTTAGAAATATAAGATTTAAATTTAGGTGTCCATTTTTACATAAAATAATTATTTATTATATTCAAATTTTAAGTGCTTAAATTTTGTTAATTGTCTTTTGTGCAGTTATATAAAAGTGATAATATAATATGTGTACTCGTATGACAATTATATATAATATGCTAAATTATAATAAATTCATTTTTGTCCATTATTAATTAAAATTTTCTTTATTATACAATTACAATTTTAGTTAAAGTATCATAAATATTTGAATCAAACATACATGAATTTAAATAATATACATTTCAATATTTTAAACATACCATTTTATTATTATTATTAAACATTAAAAATATTACAATATTTTAATTATGGATAAATAATATATGACAACAAATATGACTTAACAACCATTTTATTTATATGAAAATAGAATAATTTTATCCTTGATATTAGTAATATTGGTCTAGGCAGACTTATAATTATACAATTTTGTGTTTATTAGTATTTTTGAGATCTATGACAGAATTTGCATATTATGTAGAAAAAATATTTATGTTGTTTATATAAACAATATTTATTTTTAAACTAAATTTTAATATTGATCTTAATATCATCAGTTATATTTAATTAAACAATATTTAAACAATATTTAAACAATATTTGATATTTTAGACTTTTATATTATATAAAATATATTTATATTAAGTACCTATTATTAAATGAAATGACTATTAAGCAAAAATTCTATAGTTGAATATTACAGTTAGATAGTTTAAGATAAATTTTAACATAAAACAATAGAATAACCGTATAGTAAATAAATATAATATTATGCACTGGGCATAACTTTTAAACGGTCAAATGCTGCTTTTTCTAACCATTCTCTATGATCAGGATGAGCAATATTTATTAAGGCATGTGCTCGTTGCCTTAAACTTTTTCCAAACAATGAGGCAACTCCAAATTCAGTTACAACATAATGTACATGTGCACTAGTAGTAACAACCGTAGCTCCTATGAAAATATTGTATTTTTTTTATTTTAAATATAAATTAGGTAATAATTTAAATAATTTAAACAATCTACCTTCTTTAATTTTGGGTACAATTTTACTACTTGGACATCCTCTTTCATCCATAGTTTTTGGATTTACAGAACCGAGAGCAATAATTGGTTTACCTTTTCCATCTATACCATCAGCAGCTCCCCTGATGAAATCAACTTGACCTCCATATCCTAGAATAGTTTAATAATTATAAATTCTAATTATAAAATAATTTGAATTTAATATAAAATATATAATTCTTTACCAGAGTATAATCGGTATCCAATACTTCCAGACACAATTTGCCCAGTTAAATCAACTTCAATACAAGAATTAATTGCAGTCATTTTAGGTTGCTGTGATATTATATGTGTATTATTAGTATAAGTTACTTGTCTCATACCTATAAAAAATGTATAATAATGGAATTTAGAAGATAACGTTAAAAGAGTAAAATATATATATATTACTTATTAATGGGTTGTTGTCAACAAAATCATATAATTTTTTGTTGCCCATCAAAAAGCTTGATACAATTAGTCCTTTGTCTAATTTCTTATTTTCATTAGTTATAACTCCTAAATTGACTAGATCAATAACACCAAGACTGAACATTTCAGAATGGATTCCCAAATCTTTATGATTTTTAAGACAGGTAAGTGTGGCATCTGGTATAGCACCAATACCCATTTGCAATGTTGCACCATCATCAACAAGATTTTCAGCAATATGTTTCCCAATAGCTGTTTCAGTAGGACTTGGATCTTTTGTTGCATGAGCTGGTAATTCACGGTCCAGTTTAACAGCATAATCAATATGCGATTGATGAATAATTGATTCACCAAACGTACGTGGCATACACTTATTTACCTGTGCTATTTTTTTTTTTTATAAAATAACATTTACATTTGAATTTAATTAAAATTAAAAATTAATAATATTAAAAATCACCAATAATAATTTTTGAATTGCTTATAGCTGAACGGACACAATCCACACTTGTACCAAGACTACAAAATCCATGATTGTCGGGAGGTGATACCTAAAATAATGATCAATTTATTATATATAAATATAAATATTAGTGTTTTATTAACTTTCTGATCTTTAAAAAATATATAAACATTTTGTATTAATATAATACTGAGGTTTAAAAGTGTAACTATAATACTCTAAAAAAAATTTATATTTAATATGAATTTATTCAATTATTATATATGTTAGGCAAAAGTTAACATCATTGATTGGGTAATGTATGTATATAATTTCAACATTTATTAATTTTTCCGTGCAACGATATATATATATGTAATTATATAAGCAAAATATATAATTATACATTCTTTCCAAAATAACAAATATGTAAATTTAACTATTGAATATTTTAATGCATATTAATAATTTACAATTTTATATTCATATATTTTTAATTTCTCAACTTAAATTATTAGACCAATTTTGTACCATGACCATTCAACATCAAATTATTTAATTAATTATAAGACTCAATAGATTTACATTAATACAATAGTTTAACAATTCTAAACTGAGTAATGAATAATATACCTAATATATATTTTCAAAATATTATTACAATGAAAAATTACATATTATTGATTAACTTAGTACAAAAAATTGTTGGCTAATTATAATGTAATATAATTTAATTGACTTCTTTCATTGATTATATAATAGTATTTATAATCAAGAACTTTATAAATTTTTAAACAATTTGAAAAATACTTTTATTATATTTTATATTTATTTTATGTCATTCAATTTTTATAAAACATATATAATAATCATAAATATTAATATAACCTATGATTTAATCTTAATATGTTGACTTTTAAACAATAATTTGATTTAAATTCTTACTGTGATAATTGATACATCAAGTGGTACAATCTTACGATCAAATAAAAGTGGAATATCATGTAAAAATATTGGTACAGCATCTCCGCGTCCTGCATTCATACATTTCCTCATATTGGCACTAATAAAAAAGGCCTTTGGTCTAAAAATTCCTGATATTAAAAATAAATAAGTATATTTTACTTACACAAATAGAAATATTATATGTATGTTACAAACAAAGTATTAAATTTGGTATTCTATAAAATGCCAAAAATAGAATAATGATCCCAAGTAGGTAATGTATAAAATTGATATAAAGTATATTAGTATTTTGGAATTTTACTTTTAAAGTACTTTTTGTATTAATTTATATTTATAGAAATATTTTAACTTTTTTATATTGAATTTACACTTTAATTAAACACCATTAAAAATTTCATATTTTAAGTGCCTAGGAAATGAATTGATTGCTAAATAGTACTAGGCATTATACAGAATGCGTATATTCAATACATTGCCAGAATGTCAGTAACATATATATATATACTTATTAGTTATTAGTAGGGTCCGGATTTAAATGCATTTAAGACCATACAAATATGCTCTAAAAAATAGTAAAAAATTCATTTTACACACAAAACTGACCTTAAAATTCCAGATATATTTTTTTATTCAATTTGTAATTTATAAATAAGATATAATTATTATTTATTATTTTATTAAAAAATAAAATGAAAATTTTAAATGATGACTTAATGCTGACATGCATATATTTTTAACGTTTAAGAGAAATATTATTCATTTTAAACATACCAAAACATATATTAAAATTTATGTAAAATTAAAATTCTAAGTAAGCCTATTGTATTTACTAAATTTTGAGCATTGCATTAACAATTTTTAATTTGAATGCAATGATGAACCATTGCATTCGAAAAAACAATTCTGAGCAAAGTTCAGTCAGATAATGTAGGTATTGATTAAAATTTTGACATTTTTTATTAAATATTTAAAACGCAAAATTTTATCACACATATATACAGGAAACATATAGGTACACATAAAATAGTACATAAATGAACACCTATAAAATTTTCAAGTCTCTAAGTTCAATATAAATGCTCATAAAATTCCTTGTCACCTAAATGACCATATCATAAATATTTTTGTCTATTTTATTTATCATTATTGTAAAATATTGAAAAATAATAGGAAGAATCCTTATAAATACTTTAAATATTAATTTTACTGAAATTTCAACTTTAAACACCTATAAGAAAAAATTGAGATATTGAAATACATTTCAGAGGTACATACATGTTAGTACGTTATGCATTTATTGACGAAATATTTAAATATATTATATATATTTATATTATATATATAAACAAATTTCTAATTGCTTTTTATGCATTCCTAAACAGCTGAACCAATTGCGAAATTTGGTACAGAGATATATTAGGCCTATGGGAAGATCGGTTAAGTTAAAAAGTGTTGGGTCCAACACCGGAAAGTGCTCATACAAGTATTATGAGATTTACGATGGAAATTTTTATTTATAGATGTTTGCTGTTAGGTTCAATATTATTATTATTTTGTTTGCTATTAGTTTCAATAATATTTATATTATCACTATGGTTACTATTATAATTATGATGAATCAAATTTTTCGAAGAAAAAATGTTGTTTTTTAGTCGTTTTTCTGTCGCATGGGGTCAATTTTGAGAAATTCGAAAAATTACCTGAATAAAGTACAAACTACATCCAATTTTCAATCAGAAACATTTACTATTCGTAAAAATCGGAGCATTATTTCGGGTAGTAAAAGTGTATTTGGACATAAAAAAAAGATACACGTCATTGTAAAACCAATTAATCGCTTCGCTCATAATCTAAAATATGCACTTTGCATTTAAATCCTGGCCCTAGTTATTAGTATATGTTACATTCTATATAATATTATACATTAAGTCAATATTTATGCACCTTCACATTCTGGTTCACAATAAGGTGAATCAAATTCAGTATGAATGCTACATACAGTTATGCCTTTTAATTGCTTTTGTTTTCCATGATCAGTCATACTACGTATAACTTCAATTGGCGTAGAAGCAGCACCACTCACAAAAACAGTATCACCTGAAAAATAAATAATTTTTTAATATTTATAAATATAACATTAAATAACAGTTATAATATGATATAGAAGAAATACAGCAAGAAAGTAGATAGACTAAAAATATTCAACATTTCAACTTTATATATTATATTTCTTAATTTTTACATAATTGTAGTGTTCTATTAATTATATGCATATATTCATATTAATTTTATATACTTAACATATTATAAATCTTAATTGAAAACTAATTACACATTGTGTCTATGTGTATCTATATATTTATAATAACTATTTATAATATTAATAATTATAATAAATATATATAGGTATAATTATTTTATATTCATTTTGATAAATAATAAAAAGAGTAGGTATTAATCATTTAGATAAAAATTCTAATGAATGACCTAAATTAATATAAGTAGTGTGTATTTTTACACTTAAGAAAATTACAAGAAAATAATTCTAAAATGATTTCTACCATAATTACAACCTGTATTCAATACTAAATTTAAAAAAAAAACCACCTATCCTTACACTTTGACAATGTTTGAAATATTTCTGTTACACACACACACACACACACACACACACACACACACACACACACATAAACAAATAATGTATTTAAATACCTCATAATACATGATATTGGTAGTACCAATATATTCTTACAAAACCATTAAACCAACACATTCCTTATTTAGATGTAAATCCAAAAAGAAAATAATTATAAACCTAATTTTAAAAGTACTATTCATAATATTATTGTGTAATAATCGTTGATAATGAATTAATACTCATTTAAAAGAACAGAAGTGGAAAACTATTTCATTTTTTTATAACTCACTATATCAGCTACTATTTTTAATATACTATAATTACATATTATGTATATATTTATGTAATTATTAAATACTATCAACTATTATAAAATGACTACATAAAATATAAAGTTGAAGGATTTGCATAAGATAACTAATTAGTAATTATTATAAAATACAATAATAATTAAAATTAAATTATACTTAACCTATTCAATTATTTTCTGTTGTAATATATTTATATAAATTATTTTTTCAAACAGTCTACATTAAAAATATAAATTACTGAACCACTTTATTATAAAAAACATCCTCCCCCCCCCTATAATTTTATATACACCGTGGCAAATACAAGGGAAGTGTTTGGGTGTTATGGCGCCCCCTTGGGCCGTAACATATATTATAGTATTTACCTTTATTAATTGTTTTAATTCTAACTCGTCAAATTATTTTTATATTAATATTACTAATTTGTAAATAATTTAGTGCAACAATTAAATAACCTATTTATAAACCACAAAACTATTTTATAGCTGGCTTTTATTTTCTTATTTCTAAAAGCAAATAATCAACAAGTAATCAAAGATTTAAGTAAATTTTATTTATATGATATTGATCAAAAAGCTATTGAAACAAAGGTGAAGTTATGGTATACACATTTAGAAAAACTAAGTGTACAAGGTATTCTTGATATAGGTACTTGATAAGTGTAATAAAGACTTAATGGATTAGTATTTTTAAATATTCATTGAGAAATTGAAATAATACAGTTGAAGAGGTAATACAAAAATTGCCATTGAATCAAAAACGACGCACTGATTTTATTTTATAATCTATTATTTGTATTGTTATCTATTATATATTTATATTAATATATAATATAATACAATACATATAATACATATATTAATTAGATATTTAATCTAAAATAAATAAAAAACAATAAAAGTCATAGTTTGTTCCTATTATATAATATATATAATGTTTAATGTTTATAATAAACATCCTCGCTACGCCACTACATATACATATTACAAAAATATAACTTTAATCTTTTAATAATTGTAATTTAAGGAAGGTCAATAATTATAACAATTATTATTAGATAGGTACTGAATTATTGGTACTATTATCTAATATTTTTCTCATAAGACAAAAAAATTGGCTGGAATCATCTCACAGACCAAAAAACTTTATAAACAGTGAAAAACAAAATATTGATTTGCATATTAATATTGAGTATCTATACTATACTTAGTAGTATGTTGTGTAATGTTTAATACATGTATTAAAATAGTATGTATTATGGGCAAGTTCAAAAGGGTAAATAAACATAGTTTACAATGCAATCATTCTATGAAGAGACGAAGAGTCGTTAAGTAGAAGTCAGTATGAAAGTTAAATTGATATATTATTATGGACAATAAAAACATAATATATGTGATATATTACAGTACAGACGTTTGTAGACTGTAACTATTAGACGAATATTTTTAAATGTAAATATCAAATAGATAGGTTCGTATTATTAAAATAATAAAATATGTGTTTTGTCGATTTCCTGTTGACCATGACCAATATAACCCGTACGAACGACAATGTGTGCGATCATCAAACTACTTTCGAATTTATTAATATCGACATCGCGATGGACAATATATTAATATTATAATTATTTAGTAACACCACTTTGGCGAGCGGAAAATATTACCAGATTTGATACACTGAACGGCTTCGTCGGCCGTCACCCACTTTGGTTCTCGGTCCAACACCTGGGACACTTGCGGCGTGTACGTGAAGTACGTTTTCCGTCCGTTTCGGGCCGCCAATAACGAATTCCAGATCTTGGACGGACACCGGGCGGCGGCCGCAACACCGCAGAATCCGATCCTGTTCATAGCCGACGCCATTCGGTTTCCGTGCTCAGACTCGC
Source organism: Tetraneura akinire (assembly GCA_021307375.1). Classification (NCBI taxonomy): domain Eukaryota; kingdom Metazoa; phylum Arthropoda; class Insecta; order Hemiptera; family Aphididae; genus Tetraneura; species Tetraneura akinire. The sequence goes on along the minus strand of JAIUCT010000020.1, from coordinate 2,586,545 downwards.
GTACAGCTGTTCAATTGTAATAATATAATATTATTATTATTAATACGTACGGTTGAGTACAAAATCGATATTTCAAATAGGTCGGGGGCACAACATCAAACCTCAGCCAAATTTAATTTGCAAAAGTGAGTACGTGATTATACAGCGAATTCGCCGTCGCGTACTGATGCGTGTGTGCGTAATAGACGAAACGCTTCCGCGATCATCGTCAAACTGACCGCGTACGTCGTAGTGCCGTACACTGCCAGTTACCACTACTATAATAATTATTATTTCCTACAACTCACAAAGACACAAAAAAGTGACGATGACAAAATATAAACAACTAGCGACTACTGCGTGTCTGATTGCCGGAGAATGGTTAATTGGTGACACACATGACACATTACCACGACACTGTGTTAATGCGTTAATCTTAATAATATTGTTATCAAAATCCGAATGTCGCACTTATCCGCTTATCGCATAATATATTTTATTACATTTTTTATTTTTATATTATAATAACTGAAAAATAATATTGGTATATTATATTTTATATTATGGGAATCTATAGACCAATGTTATTTTAATATTTTCTCATGATCGCATTGACGTCACACTACAACTATACACTACTTCCACGTCGGTAGACGTAGAACGTTTAAAAAATAACAGGCAATAGGAACTGTGAACGAAACTGAACATTAGACTGAACTACTGAAGTAATGAAAATATTGAAATGCCGAGAAGTTGTGTCTAAATAATATAATATTATTAATGAAGTATAAACCACACGTAAATACGTAACGCAACCAAACAGTTGGTAATCTCGCAGCTATAATAATTATTAAATAATATTATGTATAATAATATCACATAATATTTTAAATCGTGTTTGTTGTTTAATTTAATAATGTTTAAAGGGGAAAATATTATTATTTATTATTGTGTTTATCTCATAAATATCACAGGGTGCGGAATACGGATACAGTCATAAAGAATATAATTATGTTATGTTTTTTATTACACTAGATTAGTAGGTTGTGCGTTTGTAAACAAACGTCAAAATCAAGGTCATTAAATAATAATATAATATAGGTACCTACGCTAAATTAACTTTGCGTCAAAACATCTTTTATTTTTATACAACAGCACACTCAAATACTAAATAGTCGGATAGTCCGATAAAAGATGAAACCATCCGGTAATAGTTATTAAATCTTTTTTTTAAAAAAAAAATAACTCATTTTTACGATGGGTGTAGCGTGTAGGATAATCGAACCTAATTGAACATTTCAAATAAGAAATAACGAATATTAATAATTAATAATCCATTCTCGAAAGCGATAAGCTGATAACAATAACTAATAAGAAAGAACGTGTTCATTCTTCTTTAATTCATTTTGTGTGAACACAGTACACAGAACACTGAACTGTAAACTACCGAATTGGACAGTGGACATGATCATATTTTTTTATTTTTATTTTTTATCTAATGAGCTTGAATTTAAATGTGAAATAATTAAACAATGTATTGGCATTAAAAATTACAATGATGGTGTGTCATTTATTTTATTTTTTATGTTTTAATGTTTTTTTATGTATAAAAACACCTACCCCAAAATAATACTCCGAATTTCACAAATAACATATGTTTCCGGTTGGAAAGTTACTTTATTTAGGCCATTTTTTGAATTTTTCAAAATTGACCTTATGCAATAAAAATCACCAATACGGCATTTTTCTCGGGAATTGAAATTTTGATGAAATCATTTCAATATTTCACGATAACTCAGATAATTTTGAACTTATAGAAGCTTGAAAATTTTTTGGATGTTCACATAGATACAATATATATTATGTGACATAACTTTATAACAATTACGTTAATTTTCCTACAAAATATAGGACTTTGAAATTTTACTAAAGTATACACACATATTACTTAACATGGTACTAAAATATTAGAAAAATCCCAAATCTAAATTTTTTACAGTTGTTTAAAGTTAATATTTTTAGTGTAATTGAAAATCTAAAAACCCATATCAATATTCTTCTTATTTCTCAAAAAGAAACTTTTACAAGAATAATTTAAAAAAAAAAGACAGAAAATTGCTGAAAAATGTATAGTAGCATACTTACATATTGCCATATTGGTTAACGTATGCTCTGAAATAGATTCTTTTTTTCCATACCTATTTTATAGAAATGTTAAATGAAATTGACAAAAATGTTGAAAATTTTTTTGAAGTTCAAAAACATATACTTAACTATTTAACTCAGTTTCAAATAATTGTGAATATTACGTAGGTAAACGATTTTTTATTTGTAACTGTTTAAAGGATAAAAAGAAGATCTGAACCGCTGGGGTAGGTCTAAATAGGAAAGTATTTAATTACATTTTGATTAAAATTTGCATGCATGATAAATTATTAATTTATTACATTCAAAAAACGATTCTGAGGGAAGTATTGTCAGATTTGACTAATTTAGGTAGGTAACTCATTTAAAGGTTATAAGGTTATAACGGTTTTATGGGCATTTATATTGAACGTAGAAACTGTATGGATGTAAAAATTTTAATCAATACATATTATTATTATATTAATTGATGAATTTCGCACAAACTTTTACTTCCAAATGTAATGATTTCTCATAACATTTAAATTTTAATCAAAATTCAACACTTTCCTTTAATACCGTACTTATCAGTCTATCACATCCACAGTAGTAATCAGCACTTTTATTTATTTATGCTTATGAGATTATGAACATGAGCGTTTTTAATTCGTTCATAAACAAGTTCCTTAATTTTTATACTTAAAACTTCTAAATATATAATTTCTAAATTGCAAAAAATTTACTGTTTTTCGTTTATTTTTATTGAAGAAAATTTTCGTAAAGTAAATTGGTACACTATTCATTTTATCATTTTAATTACTCGTATATTTAAAAAAATATTTAATTACTAATATTATAACATTGCGATTAAATTTTTAATAAAAAAAAAAAAAAACATATATTCTTTGTCAATAACATAACGATAACATTATACATTTATACTATTATAGTGTCCTTGAAAGTAAAAAAATCGATTAATTTCTTATAAATGTAAGAAATATTATACCTATAAATTCTGCAAATTATAATAATTTTAATAGGTAATTAAAAAAAGAAAGGGAAGGGATACTAGTGTAAAGAGGATAGTGTTGAATTTTGATTAAAATTTGAATGCAATAATAAATCATTACATTCGTGAAAACGATTTTGAGCGAAGTTCATCAAATAATATAAGTAGGTACTAGGTAACAATTAAAATGTTTACAGTTATCAGTCTCTACGCATAATTTATCATAAAACATTAAACCCCTAAATGAGTCACTTAAATAACCAAATCTGACAGTACTTCGCTCAGAATCGTTTTTCGAATGTAACAATTTATCATTTATTTATTTAAGTAATGTATATATTTACGTAATATAGAATTTATTTTAATTTATGTTTCTATAATATTTAGTAGTGTTTCCATAGGGTTATAATATACATGTCTGCATACATACCTAAGCAATATATTCTTAAGTATTTTTTTTTTTTAAATATATGGATGTACTGGCATACTGCGTATATTGTTTGGCAAAGAATCTGATTGAAAGAAGAAATATATTATATTAATATTATATATACCTATTTATTTGTTGGACGGCCAGAAATGCCAGTTTTCATATTATATTCTATACTCTCAACTCTGTTCAGAATAATTTTACATACAATTATTATTTTTAAGAATTATGAATTTATTAATAATAATTTAATAAAAAAAACCTATTTTATATAATTTTAACCGGTTTTACAAGTATTACAAACATTTTTTTTTTTTTATCATAAAATATATCAAATTAGTTTAGTACACGGCCTTACATTTCATAGAGTAAGTTACTCTATGTTACATTTACATGTCATTTATATGTTAGGCTGTGATTTTGTATTTTAATATAATTGATTAGATCACGGTTTTATATAAAGGACCGTGGATTAGATTTAACTAAAAAAGTTTATTTCACATATAAAATTTATAATATACATTAGCAAAGTATATATTATATATTGTAATTTTTGTAAAATCATTAGACACTAGACAGTACTTGATAGTTGATCTTGATAGTAATTAGTAATATAAGGAGTAAAAATTATATATAACTTAACCTAACCTTGTTTACACAACTTGTTTTTAAATAAGTTTTAATAATTTTTAAATTATTGTACTATTGTAGTACTTCGCACACTGCTTACTAAAATATAGATAGTTTACCAACCTGACTTTTACTTTTGTTAATCATATCAATAATCATTAATCACTAAACACTAAAGTAAAGCGCACGATTTAAGATTGTCTTAAAGCATGACAAATATACAAAATTACAAAATAATTCGTGTAGGCACCTAATAATTTATGAATTATGATTTATGAGTTAATAATTATTATATTATAAAGTATTGTGTAATGATTCACGACTCATGACTATCTTTGAAATATAAAATAATTAAATATATTTATTATTTTATAAATTCAAATTTGTGTTGTATTACTTTGGTTTGTTTTTTGCTTTCGTAATATGACACATAAAACATTAATATAGATTAATTTTAATAAATATTAAATTTAAATTCAATTAAAATGGTAAGTAGTACCTATACTAATTATTAATAAATTAAATTTATTATGTGCCAAGTGTTTTTAATAATAATTAGTTTAAATATTAAATTGTTTTAAAGTTTCATCTATTCCATTTTATTTCTTAGTTTTTTATTTGTATGATACTTGATAGACATATATTATTATCGTGTTTAACACTAATATAGGTTTATTAATTTAAAATAATTAAAGGACATTTAAGAATTTTGAAAATTTTTGTTTTATTTTTAGAGCGATTTTAAAACAATTATTGAAGGAACTCGGGCTTCCAATAGTCTGCCTACTGGAGTGAACTGGAATTTTTATAATAGCTATCCCAAATTTAAAAAAGCTATTTCAATACGTCAAAATCATGTTCTCAAATTGTATGCCAATTGTATTATTGAATATTAAAAAGAAAAAAATAACTGTAATATATTTTCTCAACTTACAGAATATCTTCACTATTAAATAATCAAAAAATCCATGGTAATATTAGAGGAAGAGATGAAGATCGTCAATTTGAACTTATTGAGGAAGGAAATGATACAATATTAGACCGTGTGGTATAATGAGTACACTTTTTAGTTTTAATACAAATAATAATAATTAATTGATATTTTTAGACTCACCATATTGATACATTAAATGGATCTTTTAAAAACAATAGCTTGTCTGTTACTCCTAAAGTTGTTTTATTTGATTCAAATGAAAAGTCACAAATTGCCAATAAAAAAAAAATATTAGTACATGGCCGTAATATTGAAAGGCCACAAATAAAATTCAAAATCAAAGTGGATAATAGACCAGTTCCATTTAAACCTCTTCTTACCTGTAAACCAAACAGTAAAATACCATTAGACTTATGTTTAGAAACTAATGAAAATGGTATTATGTTGTAAGTATTGTATTTATAATATTTGTTATATTTAATATTATATTTAAATACATATAATTTATGTTATAGTTATAAGCACCCATATCAATTTGAATTAGATGATTTTAAAGTACCAGATGAACATTTAAAAGCCTCGAAAGCTATAAAATATTCTTCATTAGAAGATACAAAATTTATAGAAATATATACTGAGGAACAATTTAAATTAATGGTTTCAGACTTAAGAAGTGCTTGTGAATTAGCTATTGATTTAGAAGTAAGACTTTTGTTTTTATTTTAATCATTTTTCAACAAAATATTTTTCTTTTAATTAAAACAGGCACACAGCTATCGTACTTATCAAGGGTTCACTTGTTTAATGCAAATTTCAACTAGAAATACAGATTATATCATAGACACATTAGAACTTCGAAGCAAAATGGAAGTACTTAATGAAATATTTACTAATCCTACTATAGTTAAGGTAATTATTTTATAAAAAGATATTAAAAAGTATTACAAATAATTATTAAATGATACATTTATATTTAGGTATTTCATGGAGCCGAAAGTGATATTCTTTGGTTGCAACGAGACCTGGGTTTATATGTTGTTAATATGTTTGATACATATCAAGCGGCTAAAATATTGAACTTTTCTAGAAAAGGATTAGATTTTTTATTAAAACATTATTGCAATGTAGATGCTGATAAAGCATTTCAGTTATATGATTGGAGAACAAGGTAAAAATAAAATAATTGATGCTTCTTCATATTTTTATTTTGTACATTGGAATTTACTTTCATGAATAAAAATTATTATTAAACTTGGGTATTTTACAATGTAAATTTTTAATAATATTCTAGTTAGTTTTAATAAAAAAATTGACTTTTCAGTTCTGTAGAAGATATCAGATATACATATTAAAAAATTTGATTAATTAGACTATTGCAAAATGTCAATTTCATAAATTTGAATTTGATCTATAAATTTGCTTAATATATATATTTTTAAAGTAATGCTTTATAAATTTCATTTATATTTGGACATTATTTTTATTAGTTATTAATCAAATATAAAATAAATTTAATGTTTTTTAGACCTTTATCTCCAGAAGCCATTCATTATGCTCGATGTGATACTCATTATTTGCTTTATGTATATGATATGATAAAAAAAGATCTTATGGCAATGTCAACTAAACAATGTAATTATATTGAATTAGTATTTCAACGAAGCACTGATGTGTGCAAAATGGTAAATAAATAATTGTTTATGCTGTATAGTTAGATTTGTGGTATTCAACATCAAATTTTATTTTAGAAGTATGAAGTGAATGTTTTGCATGATGATAGTCACTTAAATATGTATAAACGAAGTAAAAAGATGTTTGACATACATCAAATGTATGCACTCAGACATATTTACGTTTGGAGAGACAAATTAGCAAGAGAATTAGATGAGAGTACTGGGTAAATATATAATATGAGATATTATTATAATATAAATTAGTTATTATTATGTATATTTTATTTTAGGTATATTTTACCAAATCATATGTTACTTAAAATATCAGAGATGTTGCCAAAAGAATCATCTGGTATACTAGCTTGTTGTTCACCTATACCTCCATTAGTAAGACAATGTTTACATGAAATTCATCATATCGTTAAGGAGGCACGAGATCAAACATTTGAAAAAGTTAGTTTAATAATTCATTTTTTCATTATATTTTGTTATGATTATTAATATACATTTTTAGGACGATATATCTAATGAAGAAAAAAGCTTCACACAAAATGTTATTAAACATAATATTGATATTGATATGATAAGTTTACATGATTATTCCAAATCTAAAGAAGATGTTGAAAAACCAATGCATACATTGTTAAATGATAAAAATAAATTAGATGATCAGGAGTTTGAGATTGTACACATAAAACCTCAAGAAATTACAATATTTCAGGTAGGTATTTCATAAAATAATAATTGTATATAAAATTATTTCCTATAAATAGGACTGGGATTTTAATGTCTTTAAAAATCTCAAAAATGCCATTAAAAATATTAAAAAATGACTTAACAACTCAAAAAATTCATTAAAAAAATGTATTTAAAATGTATTTAATTAAATTCAATTAAAATAGCTTAAAATTAAAAAAAATTACATTACATGTATATAAATATTATTTTACTTCATATAGTAATAAAAAAAAAAAAATGATTCTTTATTGTTACACCGAATCACGAGAGTGTGCTTCAGCTTTTCAAATAAAAATGCCTTTCTGTTGTCCGCCAATAAGTTTTTGTATATGGAGAAGCTCCTTTCTACATCAACTGAAGTGATAGGTGAGTATTTAAAGTATGTCAAGTCACTCGCTGTAAGATCATCCGGAAATTCATTCTTAGTACTTTCTTGTCCGTTCAAAATATCTGATATATTGGAAATAATATTGAATCCTTCATTTTTATTTAAAACCGTAGTAAGTTTTTGATAAACAATTTTTCTAATTTCATTTGGTGTTTTTGAATTTTATCTTTTATTTTGTTAACAATGTTAATGGATTCAATTAACGATAATCCAGAAGTTTCTAGTTGAATAATAGATGTTGCCAAAGTACTAAAATTGGCCTTATTATATATTAAGTTACGTTTCAAATGACTGGTGTGGTGTGTTATTGGATGTCGTTATCGATTTTATTACTCTAGTAGATCGTTACGCTTATTAAGAATATATATAATTATTATAATTTAATATATTAGAACTGTAGATAAGAAATAGGTTATTTGGGTTTTCATTTATTGTAGACATCTTGTATTATAAATCTATAATAAAATTTTAAATAAAATTATTAAGTTCAAAAACACCAAAAAAGATCTAAAAACCCCTAAAATGTCCTAAAAAATGAAAAATATGACCTTAAAAAATAATTGTCAAAAAATGTAAGAAAATGCAAAATAAAATTTCTTATTTTAATTTAAAAATTACCTAAAACATATTTGTAATAAAACGAGCATCATACATAAAGCTTCAGAAAAAAATGCAAAGTGTATTGAAATCTTAGCCCTACCTATAAATAATGAGTTCAGTTTATAAGTATTATATAATTATGTTTTTGAATAGGAAATAAACAAAAAATCAAGGAAGCGTATTGGTCTAACAAATCTTGTTCACAAACGGCCATATGAACTATATTTAAAAACAATAGAATTTAAAAATTATCTTAAATCTAAAGAAGTAAAAGAGGAGGATAACAGTACTAATGAATCAGTAAATACTAGTATTCCAATGGAATGTCCAGATAAACTTTATTTACTACCTCAAGTATGTTATCATTTAATTATCATTAATATATTTTAAGAAATATGTTGAATTTGTGTAGTTAAAACAAAATAATTATTTATTATATATATTATACAATATATATAAAAAATAAATAAATAATTATTGTATATATTTATGTTTATCAAAAGAAATAAAGCAATTTATAATTGATACTTAAAATGTAAGGGCGTTTCCACACTATCGTAAAAATGTGTAACAAATCGGTGAACTTGTAATATTTTAACGAACAAACTGGCAATCCATCTGCAGTCAGTATATTGTTGAAACATCAAAGGATGTTACATCAACATGATTTTATGAATGACATGTATGGCAGTGTCTACGAATACTCAAAATTCAACTATTATCACTTATTTTTTAAATTATAAGTTAAGCTGTCATAATTATTTCTTTTGTTAGAATATTTAATTTGATGAGATCCTCATAGAATGTTTAAACTCCTTAAATCATTAAATAGTTTATTACGTCCAGATATCAATCGACGAGTATACAGTCGAGTTTGCCACCATTGTTTTCGTCTTCTACTCTTTTTACTTAGTGCAAGATGAATATAATTAATATAAGCTGCAGTAGTTGTTTAAAGCGACAATACACATTTATACTTAGAGAATGATGGAACCATTATATGAAATTTATACAAAACCACATGAACATGAACATGAACACACAAACAAATTTTGATTGTTCAGCAAACAATTTGTTGAATAATTCATCAATCAGTTTATTGAATAGTTCGTTGATCAGTTTATCGAACAGTTCGCTGTATTGTTATGCTAGTGTGGACACATCATTACATATATTTTGAATGAATAATAACTAAATTAATAAGATTAATAAGTTAAAACTTTAATTTATAAATTAATTAATTTCTAGTTTTCTTCTTTTTTTTAGACTAAAAAATCTATAGCTGAAACTATTGATGTAACTAATGTAAAAACAGAAAATCTAAAAATCATAAAAGAAGAAAAAATAGAAGATAAACCATTTATTCCAGATTCAAATAATAAAAACTCAACAAAGACAAATCAACAAAATAATAATAGTAATTTTAAACCATACAACTATGCAAACACTGATTTTACAAAATATCATAATCAATCAAAAGATGTTTTGTATGTTGCAAAACGACTACAACAAGTAAATATCTTTACAATTTTTTTTAACTTTATTAATAAAAATATTTAAATGTTTAAATTTTTAAGTATAAAAATGAAATAATGTATTTTTTATTATCACATAATATTTTATAATGAATTCATAATAGAACATTATAAATGGTTTTTATTTTGATAATAGTTTTCTATACTTAGTATTAATAACTAACCTAAATTTTATAACTTAAGTACCTGCAAAAGAGAATATATGAACTATGATTTTTCTATATTCCGTAGGTTATAACACACTAAGGACAGTATTTAGGCAAGATATCTTGCTTAAGAATATTTAAATTTATTATGATAATTAATTAATATAGATGTAATATATTATAATCAAATTATAATTTAAATTATCGTTCACTCACTTATATAAATTATTTTTAATATTTGCGGTCTCGATATTGCAAAATGCATAAAAATTATTTTCATTATATTGAACTTATTTACTAAAATATATTTGTTTATATTGTTAAAATACTAAATAAATAATATTTATCTTAGTTACTAAAATATAATAACTTAATATATTATTTTATAATATTAGTAATTATAATTGTGAATTAATTATATATTAATAATTTTACATTTATAATTTGTTTCAGAAAAAGAATAAATCAAAGAAAAAAAATAAACCAAAACGATTACAAAAAACTGTATAAAATAATTAATTATTTAGACATTATAATGATAAAATGATTTTTAATAAATTATAAATCTATTTAAACAAAAATGTGTTTTTTATATAATTTCTTCTATATTAATAGTATAAAAAAAAAACAAAGGATACTGGTGTGGAAGGGATACAGGTGCAAAGAGGATAGTGTTGAATTTTGATTAACATTTGAATGCAATGATAAATCATTACATTCGTGAAAACGATTTTGAGTGAAGTTCATCAGATAATATATATACTGATTAAAATTTTTACATTTATTAGCCTCTACGTTTAATATAAATAATTTATTATAAAACTCCCTAAATGAGTCACCTAAATACCTAAATCTGACAGTAGGTACTACGCTCAGAATCGTTTTTGGAATGTAATGATTAGGGCTGGGATTTTAATGCCCTAAAAAACCTCAAAAAATGCCCTTAAAAAAATGCAAAAATGACTTAAAAAACTCAAAAAATGCATTAAAATTATATTTATTATAGCTTAAAAATTGGAAAAAATTTTTTAATTATATTACATTGTGTATTTTTTTGATTTTTTTTTAATAGTATATTGTACACTGTTACTTGTACAGTACTACAGTTCTGTTTTACTTCTGGTTTATTAATCATTCACTCCAAAATAATTTAAAAAAAAAAAAAAAAAAAAAATGTTTATATTTTAACTTGTTTTTGCTGGTTTTAGATTCTGAGCGAAGCGAAGAATGTATTGGTTTTACAATGATGTGTGATTTTTTTTTTTTTTTTTTTTTTTTTTATTCTGAAGACATTTTTACTACCCGAAATAATGCTCCGATTATCACGAATAGGGTATGTTTCCGGTAGCAAAGTGGATCTAGTTGGTACTTTATTTAGGTCATTTTTTGAATTTCTCAAAATTGACCCTAAGCGGTAGAAAAAACTTGGAAAAAATGACGAAAAAGCGGCATTTTTCACGAAAAATGAAATTTTGACAAATTCAATTTCTATATTTCACGATAACTCAGGCAATTTTTAAGATAGCGACCTGAAAATTTTTTTGGGTGTTCACATAGCTATTATACATATGTGGTAAAATTTTGGAACCGTTATGTTAATTTTTCTACAAAATATTAGACTTTGAATATTTCGTAAAATTCACGTTTTTACGTATATAATGTTTGATAAAATTGGCAATTTTGGGTATTTTGGTCTGAAAATTTTACTCAAGTATACTTACATATTACTTAACATTATACTAAAATATTATAAAAATCCATTGTCAAAATTTTTTTTTATAGCCGTTTTAAGTTGATATTTTTAGGAAAACGAAAATCTTAGAATCCATACATATAAATAAATATTCTGAAAACACTTTTACTACCCGAAATAACGCTTCGATTTTCACGAATAGCGAGTTTCAGATGTAAAAGTGGATGTAGATGGTACTTTATTTAGGTCATTTTTCGAATTTCTCAAAATTGACTATAAGCGGTAGAAAAAACTTCGAAAAAATGACGAAAAAACGGCATTTTTCACGAAAAATGAAATTTTGACGAATTCAATTTCTACATTTCACGATAACTCAGGCAATTTTTTAGATAGAGACCTGAAATTTTTTTTGAAGGTTCACATAGCTATTATATATATGTGGTAAAATTTTGGAACCGTTTTTTAAATTTTTCTACAAAATATTGAACATTTAATATTTCGTAAAATTCTCGTTTTTACGTATATAATGTTTGATAAAATTGTCAATTTTTGGTATTAAGGTCTGAAAATTTTATTAAAGTATACTTACATATTAATTAACATCATACTAAAATATTAGAAAAATCCCTAATCTAAATTTTTTTTTATAGCTGTTTTAAGTTGATATTTTTAGTTCAAACGAAAATTATAATCTGACTGAACTTCGCTCAGAATCGTTTTTTCGAATGCAATGGTTTATCATTGCATTCAAATTATAAATAAAATTAAACGCTATGGTTCGCACACCTGTATCCTGTGCGGCAGGAGTATCAGCTCATCTTTTTATTACTAACCTGTACAATAATACATAATAGATTAATAGGTATATAACGGCTATAATTTTCGGGGAAAAACCTAGCTATGATAAAAAAATTTTCGACGATACTATAAAAAAAGTATATTATATATTTTGTATATATAATTTAATATTCGTCCTGTCGGTAGTTTGTGAAAGTGTATTGTGAATCGCAACAATTTTCGTTCATTTTATGAAGAAATTGTGAAAAATGCTCTAAAAACATCAAAAAATGACCATAAAAATGCATTTAAGTTTTATTTTGTCAAAAAATGCAAAAAAAAAATTACTTTAAAATAATCAATATCACCCAAAACACATTTTATACATACGGACCAACGTTTCAAAACACCAGAAAAAAAGATGCATTTGCATCAAAATCCCAGCCCTACTAATGATTTATCATTGCATTTAAATGTTATTAGTTTACTACTATTGTTTTTTTAAATTAATATTAAATATATTAAAGTATTTTACAGTTATCTAAGATGTTTACCATTCGGACACGCACATTCTATTTTTTTAAAAACTCGTTTGAAGGTCTTAGAAATAGGCTTCGACGCCGGGGTACACGAACTCCACGATTCTTCGTAAACACATTTAATGTGTTTACCACTCGGAGACGCACAATATCATATAAGTAGGTATATATAAATTTATGGCCTAGTTTGAAGGCCTTAGAAATCGTTTCCAATGCCGGGGTGCATGAACCCGACGTTCTTTCGTATTTTACGAAAACAACACCGATGACCCAGAAAAACAAATTTTTGTTTTTCTCAAAGTACGGCAGTAAGTCTTCGAGGACATCAACTTAAACAAAAACAACTTTTTTTTTTCCTAAATCCGGGTAGACCTACTATAAATACAAGGTGGTGGTATGATTTTAAAATTAGATGTTATTTTGTACTCTTAGAGATGAAACGCCGTTTGACGATATCCATACTCCACGTATGAGTCGACTGCTGAGTAATCTATTTAGTTAAGAATACTTTTTTAATTATCTCAGGCAGTGTATAATAAACACTGTCTAGTGTCTACAAACATTATTTGATTGTAGTTATTTCGTGAGTAAACTACTTTATATTTTAACTTAAGTTGCATATTTATTTAATTACACATCATTGAAGTGCTTCGAGACACCAAGTGGAACTGACTTCGTCATTTAACGTAGAACGTGTTACATTGTGTCACTACGTATAAAGAATAGTTAAACTTATTATACGTGGGGTCACTATTACATGTAATTTTTGGTGTCAGGTGTGGGGTTGTTCTACATCAAGTGAAAAAACTTTGGCAACGTTTCTTATCGAAATTAATCCAAACAAGTAACTTGAGACCCACCGACGAACCACTGTTTTCGAAAACTACTTCAAAAGAAACCCAATAATTTTTATTGGTCTACGCGCCAGCAGTTTCGTAGCTAGAACGTCGATTCACGAAGCAGAAACAGAAGCTAGCGGGTATAGAATTTTTCAAGCCAAGCAGAGCCAGACGAGCCACGCAGAGCCAGGCGAGCCAAGCAGAGAGACTCAACAAGTTACACGGAGCAGTTAAGCACGGCGACGACGAAAATTTTTTCACAACTTTACGGGTTTCATTCTTACTGAAGCATGGACAAATTGTAAGTTATTTTTATAATATTCATGTAGATCCGAGAGTTAATTATAATTAAATGAGGGACCTAGGGACGCAGCAGGTAGATTTCTTCTTAAAGAAAAAGGAACAAATAACGATAGTGATAGTGATAGTGTTTTAATTGATTTAGATAAAACGTTACCTAGGGAAAATCTTACGTCTGAGGATACGACAATAGATATGTCGAACGAAAATTATTTCTCATTAGGAGCTGTAGTAAAATTACTACCGTCATTCAGTGGGGGTAATGAATCGGATTAATCGTCTTTTGAGACGAAATGCGAATTCGTATTGGAAAATATTGTAGAGTCGAAAATTACATGTAGTGACCCCACGTATAATAAGTTTAACTATTCTTCATACGTAGTGACACAATGTAACACGTCCTACGTTGAATGACAAAGTCAGTTTCACTTGGTGTCTCGAAGTACTTCAATGATGTGTAATTAAATAAATATGCAACTTAAGTTAAAGTATAAAGTAGTTTATTCATGAAATAATTACAATAAATAATGTTTGTAGACAGTGTTTATACACTGCCTGAGATAATTATAAAAGTATTCTTAACTAAATAGATTACTCAGCAGTCGACTCATACGTTAATTATTTTAATGGATATCGTCAAACGCGGCGTATTAATTTTATGTGTTAAAATAATTTCCTTCTAAAAAAAAAAACAAGTCTGCGTAATTCTCACATAACTCTAATAAATTTTTACGTTCTTCGATATTTAAGTGATCGGTTTGAATTGCGTTTTTTAACAACTGCATTCGATTTATCTCGCTCGTGGTGGTTAAATAAACCTGTTCCTGATATGGCTCCCACTGTAAATTTCTAGTTGTTAACTCTTCGATCACTACTGGTTCTTCCGAAATGTTTATTATATTACTAATTACTTTATTACCGATTACGGGGACTCACACTATTAGCTATTATTACATTCTCGTTTATTTCCTGTTTTTTAATTGTTATTACCTCATGGTCCATGACCTCATCTTTCTTTATCAACAACACGCAATTACTACGCGGCGGTATTATAAATATAATCTGTTCGGTGAAAGTAGTTTTTAATTCAGTTGTTTTAATTTCGGGTATTACGATTAATTCTTGACTATAAGGTCAATGATTATTTTATTTTATTTAATGAAATCTCGTCCTATTATACCTACTTCGGGTACTGAAAACTATTTTGGTTGATATACTTCTTTTTTGCTATTGAATTGTGACCTACCGAATCAAAAATTAAATTCTTTTTCTCTATAATTTTTTATATTAAAAGTTGGGTCATTTTTAACGTTGTAGTGACCCCACGTATAATAAGTTTAACTATTCTTTATACGTGGTGTTACAATGTAACGCGTTCTACGCTTGAATGACGAAGTCAGTTCCACTTGGCGTCTCGATAGTACTTCAGTGATGTTGTAATAATAAAAGTAACAACTTTACAAAATTAAAATGTAAAATAGTTTATTTATTAAAAGTATAAAGACAGTGAATTAACACTACCTGAGATATAAAATATTCTTAAGTCTAATGGGTTACTCAGCAGTTGACCAATACACAAAAAGTAAGGAGATCGTCAACGGCGTTTCGTCCCGTAAGAATACAAAATCATATCTAATTCTAAAATACACCATCACCTGTATATATGTAGGTCCACCCGGATCTAAGAGAAAAGAAAGGATTGTTTGTTACAAATAAGTTGACGGCCTCGAAGGTTTGTTGTACTTAGAGAAAAACAAAAATATGTTTTTCTGAGTGGTCGCCGTTGTTTTCGGAAAGATCACAAAATGACGAGGCCATGCACCCCGGCGTGGAAGACGATTCTTACGCATCCAAACTAGTTTTATATATTATATATGTTATGTGACATTTGTACGTTAATACGTAAATAAGTTGATGTCCTCGAAAAGTTTACTGTACTTAGAGAAAAACAAAAATATGTTTTTCTGGGTCGTCGACGTTGTTTTCGGAAAGACGACAGAATGACGAGGTCGTACACCCCGGCGTTGAAGACGATTCTTACGCATCCAAACTAGTTTATAAATTATATGTGTTATGTGACATTGTGCCTCTTCGAGTGGTAAATATATTAAAATGTGTTTACCGTTATGTCGAGTTCATGTACCCCCGGCGTAAGGTTTCTAATAAGATCTTCAACTCGTATTTAACAGAAAAAAACAGATTATGCGTCTCCGAGTGGTAAACATCTTATATAATAAAAATAATATAAATTTAAAAAGTAGTAAACTATTGGGTTTACTACATCCCTCCCCTCTAATATTAAAACCTGTTTTTGAAATTCCTTTCAAATGGGTTTTACATTAGGATATAAAAGTGGTCCTTCTTTTTGTTCCACGGAATCTTGCTCCGGTAATTCGGGTATATCTTGTAGTAATCTTGGTGGTACGGTCGGTGCTGCTTGTGCCAACGTTGATTCTAATTGTATGGAAACGTATTGATTTCGTTCCGTTCTCTTTTTAAAATCCTCTATTTATTTTTGAATGAACGCGATTATGAAAAATACTGTTGCAAATGCTGAAATGGATATTGTTACATAAAGTAAACTGTAAGTGGACCTCTGGTTTTGTTTTAATTCGTTGAATTTGTTATCTTGGTCAATTACTTCTTCGATTTTTGTCCTTGGCAATTTTACGTTATTTAGGTCGTGCATTTTGTTTTGTATGAGATGGCGGTCTTCTAAAATATTTGTTATGGTGTGATTTATTTTAAATTCGATGATTGATTTTGGAATAAAATCCTGATAATCATTAGTATTTTCTGGTTGTCCTGGAATTAATACGTCTCGTGAGGCGTATCCTTTACATGTGTTATTTAGTTGTATAATACCAACTCCTTCGAGTATATGACTGCGGATTCCTTGTCATTGTCGCATGTTACAAATAGTGTTTCCCCGTTGGTGATATAAATCCATGAATTTTTGAAATGTAATTTATGAAAAATAGTAGTACCTATTTATTCTTGTTTGCATAATCTCGCAACTTGTTGGTACTTCTTTTGGGTCCTGCAGTAATTGTACTTCGCAAATTGGTCTGGTATTTCGTGGATGGAGTGGATTAATTTCTGGACATAATAAGAAATCATGGGTATGTTTACATAAGGAGGTTAAATTTAAAAAAATCGTTAAGTCCCATTTGGTGGTTATTATTTTTATCGGTCCGCGCTTTTCAAAATAAATTCCCGATTGTTGTGTAAGTTTCTCGTCATGAAAACGTTGTATATTTTGGGTATTTATGACTTGAAATAAAGTAAACGTTATTATGAAAAATCTGAAAGTTAAAAAAAAAATTTAAAACTGTTTTTTACCACACAGGCGATAAAGTCTGCCTGGTTTAATTTTAAGTATTATAAAGTTAAATATACATTTAGTTAATATCACGTCCGTGACAGGATCGTGACATTCGGTTATGTCGTGTTTTTTGTTACATATTAAGTTGTGGGTTTCGAGCAAGTTTAACATCCTGCCATTTTTTGTACAATAACCGATTTCGGTTGTAAATATTATTTTTTTATCGTTGGTCAAGTCAATTAATTTTAAGTTAAAGTTATTGTCATTATGGTCACTGTAAGCCGTCATGTCCAGGACTTTCCGAATGTTGATTAGTCTCAGTCTTTTTATTATTGTAAAGTCTGTGGACCCGTTCCATAGAACGATTATAGGGACCCTCTTATCAAAGTTCAAATAATGGTTAATGTTAACCGCAGACAGATTTGGCTGCCCCTCATAGAAGACACTTGTCTTAAGTTGCCCCAATAACGGTCTCAGCAAATCTGGTTTGTTGCGGAACATCCTCGATAACGTTGATACTAGTGTCCCATAACTCCTCCTATTGAACATTCTTAATTTGTCGTCCTTTGTCAGAACTATTGGGCGACCGACTAACTTTATTGGTCGGTACTTATCCAGACTGTTGGACATGGCTCCTGATATGAGTAGTAGGTCGGCTCTGTCGACCATGGTAAATTCAAAATCCATTACCACGAATTTAAAGAGACGTCTAAAATATAAACATCTATTATACTAAAATTAATTTATTATTTATTCCTATTATTCCCCTTTACCAATTTTAAATTTTATGTTATATATATATAAAAAAAAAATTTTTTTTTTTTTTTTTTTTTTTTAAAACATCATTATTATTATTCGAAAAATTTTTTTACATTATTTTTGTGTAGGCGGTAATCCTTCCTACCTCTTTTAATCGTTACATTCTCGTTTCCATGTACCATTGTGACCTCGAAGGGACCCTGCCAGTTTAAACTAAGGGTATTTTTCTTGTTATGTTCCTTAATGAGAACTTTGTCACCTACATGAATCTCTACTGGGTTTTTGGTTTTATCGTAATATTTTTTATTTGATTCCTTTTCCTTAATTAAATTATCTCGCGCGATTTTATGTGTTTCTTGCATAATTCTTTTAAGATCGAAAACATAATTATCATAATTATATTGTGGTTCTACCTCGCGATGGAAAGTGGTTGGTATATTTTGTCTCCGTCCAAAAACCAGTTCATACGGTGTATATTCTGTGGAAGTGTGTACGGTCGTATTATAACAAAACATTGCATAACACAACCAGGTGTCCCAGTTGTTGTCCTTGTCCACGAAACTACGTAAATATGCCTTAAGCGTTTTATGTGAACGTTCTAGAAACCGTTTGTTTGAGGATGCCACGGTGTTGTTTTCGTTTTATCGATATCTAACAACTTACACATTTTAATAAATAGATACGTCGGACAGGAAATTTGTACCACAATCGGTAAGAATTGAATCGGGTATACCGTAATTACATATAAAGCAGTCTACGAACGTTTGGGCAATCGTCTCGGCGGTAGTATTTATTAATGCTGATGCGGTAGCATAACGTGTTAGTTCGTCTTGGGTAGTAAGACGTGGTTTCGGGTAACGGTCCTACTATATACCATGCATTACACGTTCGAAAGGACGAGTTACCGTAGTTGTTATTACCATCATAGGTTGCTTTATATTTTTATTCGTTTTATTTCTCTGACAAATCTCACAATATTTAATATATCGTTTGACATCTTTTTTAATATTCTTCCAATTATAATTTAATTTTATTTTATTAACCGTTCGTGAAACTCCTAAATGTCCTCCTACCGGTGTATCGTGATATTCGGAAATAATCTTTTGTTTATCTTCCCCAGTAAAGGTTTGTTCATTAAAAATTTTAACTTTAATATCGCTATCTTTAAAAATATATCGTATCATAACTCTTATTCTCTCGTAACTAGTTATTGTATTTATTCCGTTTATTTTAATTGTATTAAATTCTTTAATTTGTTTATTCACACAATAATCCTTGATCTCTACGTAATTTTTAAATAGTTCGATTGCTGTTAATTCAGTTACGTGTGTTTGTCGAAATTTATAAAAAAATAATTTTTTCATTATACTCAAAAAAATTCCTCTCATTCTCAAATTCTACTACTGGAATATTATTTATTTCCATAAACTTTCTTAAACCTGTATGTTTAATTATTTTATCTCCTGAAATGGGTAATATTTTAATTTCATCCTCGTTTACTGTTACTATACTCCCTTCTAGTTCTATGATTTTTAAATTAAATATTGGTTTAACCTCTGCTTTTTCAAACTGATTATAATCCTCTTCAACATCCTTTAATAAACAGATACGCGATAAGCAATCTGCGTTTGAATGTTTCGGACCTGTCCTATATGTAATAGTATAATCGTATTCGGATAATTGTAACCTATATCTCATCAATTGTGACGATACGTCTTTTATTCCAAATAAGTATGTCAATGGTCGATGATCTGTTATTATATTAAATTTACGCCCATATAAATATGGACGAAAATGTTTCACCCCCCATACAATGGCTAACAACTCCTTTTGTATTACACTATAGTTGGTTTCGGCTTTATTTAATGTACGACTCGCGTAAGCAATGGGTTGGTCCTCAGGTACTTGACCTTGTGACAGGACGGCACCAATAGCATACTGGCTCGCGTCTGTCATAAGATTAAAATTACCTTTCTCCCAGTTTGGATAAGTTAGTAACGGTGGATTCATTAATTTATTTTTTAATGTTTGAAATGCGTCCTCACATTTATCTGTCCAATTAAATGGTACGTTTTTCTTAAGTAACGCGGTTAAAGGTTTAGCTATTTTCGCGAAATTATCGACAAATCTACGATAATAATTTAATAAACCTAAAAATGATTTTATATCTTTTGTATTTTTAAGTTTTGGATAATTTTTTATACATTCGAGTTTATTTGGATCAGGCGATATACCATTTTCGTTTATAATGTGTCCTAAATATAACACTTCTTAACGTAAAAATGCACATTTACTTGGTTGTAATTTTAAATTATATGTACGTAATCGTTCGAACACTTTTTCTAATTTATTTTGATGATCTAACAAACTAGACCCGTGGACTACGATATCGTCGAGATATGCCGTGCAGAGTTCGTCTAACCCAATTAACACCGCTTTCATAGCCCTGGTAAAAGTCGCTGGTGCCGAACTCAACCCAAACGGCATTCTCAAAAATTCGTAATGTCCCGATTTACTAGAAAACGCGGTTTTATGTATATCATTTTCGTTAATTTTTATTTGGTGATATCCACTAGCCAAATCTAATGTAGTAAAATATTTAGATGATCCCAGGGAATCCAAAATTTCGACTAGATTTGGTAACCCATACGCTTCGTTTTCTGTTATTTCGTTTAGTTTTCTAAAATCTACACAAATACGTAATTTTTGCTTTCCTTCCGTGTCCATACCTTTCTTTTTCACAACTACTAGCGGAAAATTAAACGGCGATACCGAATCTCGAATAATAAGGTTATCTTTCATTTCCTTAATTTGTTTCTCTATTTCCTCTTGGTATACGCCCATGGAAGTCTATATGGTCTAATATTTATAGGTTTTGTTAAGCTTATTATACCCACTTAGGATGTAAATTCACGTTAAAAATGACCCAACTTTTATTAACAAAAATTACAGAGAAAAATAATTTAATTTTTGATTCGGTAGGTCACAATTCAATAGCAAAAAGAACCAAAATAGTTAAAGCAGCGCAACTAATATACGGCGTAGGGATGTAATAATAAAATGAATGTATAGACAAAAGCAACGAAAATATTAAACAATTGATAGAAACTAATACAAACCAACCTAAACTAGTAACGGAACAAATTAAAATAATACAAATACAACAGGAGGAACAAAATAAAAAAAATTGATCAATTAACTTATTACTTAACAATTAGAGACCAATTAAACATAACAAACTCTACCACCGTACATTGTACGGTACTTGAGTATTTAAACACACTTAACTTATTAATAACACAACAAATTTTAGAAACCGATAGACTCTAATTGACATTGTTCAAGCAGCAAAAATCGGTCAAATACACCCAAGTTTGATAGGACCTTCAGCTTGAATTGGGGGGGGGGGGGGTACGCGGGGGGGACGGAGTACCTCTTCTATTTTTTATTTTTTTGAGCGTACCCCTACTAATTATTAAATCCCCTATGATATTGCATGTACTTAAGCATATTAGGGGGATGCTAATTTTTTTGAAAGTCTGATAGTCCCCCTTCTTTTTTTTCTCCAAATCAAACACTGGCAATAATGCAACAATTCAAAGATATTAAAGTATCGCTACCAACCGGTACCGACTTACCCATAGATTTAGAAATAGTTAAAACTTATGAACTTTTAAGACTCTCGGATCTAAGTGTGTATTATTTAAATAACAATTTAGTATTTACTGTAAAATTACCTCTTGTGTATCAAAATGTAATATTCATAATTAATTAGAACTGAATTAAATAAAATGAGTTTGAATAAAATTTTCATCATTTTCAAAATATTTTGTCGATTTTATTTAACATTATTGTAATATATTAAAATATAATAAGAATCCATATAAATACTTTAAATATTGATTTTACTGAAATTTCAACTTTAATATATATAAAAAAAATTGAGACTTGAGATTTTTCATATATATTGGTAATATGTTAAGATATTTTTCTTATGTTTTTCTATCATTAAATAAACATATCGTTTAATAATTATAAATTATTCTAGAATTTTACAAATTTCACAATTCTTTTATATGGATACTGGGTAGGTATTATTATTAACAATAATTTCCAGTACCTAGTTAAAATTTTAATAAGTAATTTAAAAAAAATTATATTTAAATATTTAGACTCTTATAGGCAATTGTTAAAATTAATTAATCAGTTGAATTTAATTTCAATTAATTATAATATTATATACTATATATATTATATAGTATTTTATCAGATGAAATTTGATATAGATAATAGATGATTTATCGTTTAATTATATTATTCAACTATCAACTATGTACTTTATATAATTGTCTATATACTATATAACGACTACACATGGAGACTGCATTTTATTTTTTATTTCTATTAGGAATTATCATTGGAAGTTTTATCGAAAATGCAATTACTGTTACGATAATATAATTATTGTATCATGATATAATGTTAACATTATAATCACAAAATTTTAAAGGTTTATTATTATAATAAAATATACCTATAGGTAGATAAAATATATTTTAATATTATTTTAAAGTTATTTATATTATAAATAAACCGTCAAATTATTATAATATAGAAACTTATTATTAGTATATCTTAATAATATTAATATTTTTATAATTTATTAAAATATTATTAAATTTTAAAATCTTGAATTAATATTTTCAGGCGAACGGCAATGCTGCTGTAAATACTTTATTATATGTTTTGCTTTTTCTAGCTTGTAATACTGGTCCTAAAACCACATTTAAGAAATAATATATTTTATTAACTTAAAATTTCATTATTATAAAAGAAGTTTAAAGTACCTAATAAAAAAATGACTGCTTAGAAAATTAAAAAAAAATATTTTCTTATATATACACTAAGAGTTTAACGTAAGAATCAATTTTATTAAATAATAAAAAATGCCTATTATAATTTATAATCAATTTTACAATCACCTTAGAATTTAGATTCTGATATCTAGTTTATATTAGGTAAGTATAGTATACATTATACAAATATTTGGTTTTGACATCTGAGATTAAGATGTGGGAATTTTCATGTTAAGTAGTTCAATAAATTAGTAATTAGAAATTTATAATTATGTGGTAAATCGATATAATATTTATTATATTATATAGAAATAAGAAATGTTAGGTTACACTAGTCAATTTACAAAGATTATAAAACTAATTTTTAATGATTTGATGTTAATAATTAATGTCAATAATAAATGTAACATGCCATAACGAGTATAGGAATTAATTGAATAATTAAATCTTAATTAACAATATCATTAAACTTAAACACAATACATGAATATTATAATTATAATATATTATGTAAACATTAATGTTTACGTGCCCATATGAAATAATACAATGTACATTCATATATTATACTACACTATATGCATATACCTAGAATTTATATTCTTGGTAGGTATAATATGATTGAACATTATATTAGGTATGTAATATAAAACTATTAATTAATTCAAATATAACGTAAATAAAGAATCATATCTACAAAAATTTCTTTACTTTAGTCTTTAGACATAAAAAGAAGTATAATCATCCATTATCCATTGTAAAACCAATGTATCTATTGTTTTGCTCAAGATTTAAAATTATAATGTTGATTTACAGTGTTTTTCATAAGTAATACGTACCACCATTTAAATCCATTAAACCCGTTAAAATATGTTGTAAATCTTGTGAAACTAAACGGCGAAATTTCACTATATTTACTCTTTCTATTAATGAGAATGAGTCCTCAATATTCATATCTGATTCACTGGATATTCTAGGATTAATTATTTTCACCGAATAAAAATCTACTGATTTCCATTCGAAAACTTGACAAACTATAAATATTTAAAAAAAAAATTATATAAGTTATTATGTTAATTAAAATTATATATATTTTATAATCTTTAAAACTAATAATATAAATAATAATTTTATCAATTTAATTAAATAAATAGTTATCTGATTTAAATCTGAGTACAATATTTATACAACTTATTTCCTTATATTTAAATGAACTAATAATGTAATTTTACATTTATATTTGTTACGATAATGTAATATTTACATTGAATTAATATATTAACATAAATTCATTCATCATTCGTTTTACATTCTATTAAATAAATTTTAATTTTTATATAAAATGTTCCCTCTTTTATCGACCAAAACCACTAAATAAAATGGATTTATTTTGGTGAATAGAATTGAAAACCTATTTTGTGGTTTTTTATTTCAGAATTTTTAAGGGGTCTTACAGTGGCTATTTAATTTAATATTAAATTTATTGCAAAAAAATAAGCACTAATAGATTTCTTGACATTAATACCTATTTTGACTTCATATGACCTATCATATTTGTACCTATCATATGACTTTTGTGATTTATGCACGCTGGGGCCTTATAGTGTAACGCTTGGCGTCTAAAAATCGAACATATTGTGTGACACAATATCAAAATAGTGGTTTTGAGTGCTACTGCTAACAAACGTAGTGATAATTAACAATTTATAATTTAAAGAAATATATTTTTTTAAATAACTAGAGAACTAACAAACTTATTAATAATGCATATACAATTTAATTTTAATACATTCCTGATTTCTTTCATGCATTACGGATTACCTTTCATAATATGTATATAATAGGAATACTAGTATTAATAATTATATAATTATATAAATATATATTACTATTATTAGGTATAATATTATATTATATGAATAATTACATTCGTATTAAGTAATCGTATACATTCAACGATGGGTACTTTTGTGCCTACTAAAAATAATTCCTTGCAATATAACAAGTTTTTATGTTTTCTGTTTATAATTATAAATATTATTAAAATTAAATCGTGTGTGTTATTTATTAATAATATTTTTATTAAAAACTCAAATGACAAAATTGCTACTTATTAATACCTAGTGTAATATTTATTACAAGTATATTTGTTCAACAATCATGTGGTCATCCTCTGCAGCATGCACCAAGCACTGATAAAGTTTGTTCGTTTTATAAAATAATATATTTCCTCAAGTTATAAGTTAAATGAAAATTAGATGTTATCACGACATTTGTCAACCCCCAAATTTTGTATTTTGATATGTCATACGATATTTTCAATTCTCGGACCTTGTACACCGACGTTACACCAGCGTCTGAAAATCATAAAAGTCGTATGTGATACATATGCGTGTTTATAAGGTTAAACATTTTTGTAGGGTTTTTTGTTTTGCAATAAATTTAATATAAATAATTAAATAAAACACTGTAAGTAATCTTAAAAATTCTGAAATCAATAAAAACACAAAATAGGTTTTCGATTATAATATATTTACTAAAAGAACACCACTCTCAATTTTGGCCGTGAAAAAAGGAAACATGATTTAGAAAATATTTATATTAATTATAAATGTTTCTTATTTTTTAAAAACATAATTTCAATTAATATAGGACTTATAGTAAGAAATACAAATAAAAAAATGTCAACATAAATATGGAAAATTTGTGTGGTACTCTTTGTCAAAGCACACACCTTATTGCGCTTATGTCATTATTCTAAACCTATTTATACTTACGTTCATCATTTAAAATTGCAAAATCTGTTAATTAATGATACGTTCTTATGTAGAATTGCGAATACGTACATCTTTTTGTTCAAATTAACATTTTACATCGTAACCTAACCTAACCTAACCTACTAATATAAATATATAATACATACTACACTATAATTACATATAGATCACACTTTTAATACGTACAAATAAAAAAAGGTCAACATAAATATAGAAAATTTGTGTGGTACTCGGCACTCTTTGTTAAAGCACACACCTTATTGCGCTTATGTGGATGTAGTTGGTACGAGTACTTTATTTAGGTCATTTTTCGAATTTCTCAAAATTGACCCTAAGCGATAGAAAAAACGACCAAAAAACGTCATTTTCCACGAAAACTGAAATTTGGACGAATTCGATTTCAATATTTCACAATAACTCAGACAATTTTGAAGTTAGAGACTTGAAAATTTTATTGGGTATTTACATAAGTATTATATACATGTGGTAAAATTTTGGAACCGTTTGGTTAATTTTTCTATAAAATATAGAACTTTGAATATTTCGTAAAATTCTCGTTTTTACGTATATAATGTTTGATAAAATTGGCAATTTTTGGCATTAAGGTCTGAAAATTTTACTGAAGTATACTTATATACTACGAGTACTTAATGTCAAATCAGAATATTAGAAAAATCCCTAGTCTAGTTTCAATTTTTTTTATAGCTGTTTAAAATTGATAATTTTAGCTTAAACAAAAATCTTAGAATCCATACCAATATTCTTATTATTTCTCAATAGGTACTTTTAAAATACAAATTAATAGAAAAACCAAAAAATTTGGAAAATATTAAAAATTTTATTGGAGCATACTGATATATATTTAAACGTATTTCTGAAATATTAGGAAAATCTCATGACTCAATTTTTTTTATAGTTGTTTAAAGTTAAAATTTCAGTAAAATTAATATTTAAAATATTTATGTGGATTCTTCTTATTATATTTCAGTATTTTACAATAATGATAAATAAAATTGACAAAATTTTTTTATGATATTATCATTTCGGTGACGAGGGAATTTATGAGCAATTACATTGAACTTAGAGACTTAAAATTTTATAGGGTGTTCATTTATGTACTATATGCTATATGTGTACCTATATGGTCCCTATTTGTGTGATAAAATTTTGCGTTTTAAATATTTAATAAAAAATGTCAAAATTTTAATCAATATCTACATTATCTGACTGAACTTTGCTCAGAATCGTTTTTTGGAATACGATGGGTTATCATTGCATTCAAATTCTAATTAAAATTAAACACTATGATTTGCACACTTAAATGTTAAATCCTTGCGGCAGGAGTATCAGCTCGTCTTTTTTATATTTGTGTATTTTTTGTAAATTGAACATATTTTCCTTATTTATTTTATGATAAAATAAATTATTTTTATTCTCTATGTTGACGAGTGACAAACTGACGACATGGATATGACATCTGGCATTAAAAGTATTTTTTAAACCACAACATTCTGTTTAGATGGGATTTGATAGAACTAATTTAACAAAGAAAAATTAAATACATTATGTTGTTTATTTAATTATTAATTGTTTCTAGTCCTTCTGAAGACACCATGAACAATCATAATAAATAAATAAATTATATAATACGTACCTATAGTTATATATATTTTTTTATGTGTTATTAATTATAATTGTATTATTTAAATTATACTTTATTATATTTAAAATTAATGTATGTATGTGAAATTTCTTACCTCTAAATCTATCTCGTAAATCATACGTAAAAATTTCATTGTCTAAAATTATATTTTAATATTAAATTACCATAAAATAAGTCATGCATTAATTATATTTATTTATACAATATTAAATCTTAATTGAATTGAATAGAATGATCATATTTATATATACAAAGAAAGTTGTAAGAAACAAAATACTGGCAGCAGGATTTTATGTTTCAATAACTATTGATCAATTACATCATAACAAAGTACATAATATTTTTCAATTCTAATTTTTTCATTGAAAATAAAAATATTACAAATTTACAATATTACATTAATATTGTGCATACATTTTTTTTATGTATGCCCAAGTCACTTTTAAAATTAAAATAATATTATGATTTGTGTATTTAAAATCAATAGGTATATATTTGTTTATATATTAATTAAAATGGAGAGAAAGTAAATTATATTACGACATTTCTAAAAAAATTAAAATTTTAATCGAAAAAGAATAATTATGGATTTAAAATTTGTGACTAAATGAAAAATAAAAAAAAATATTGAATTTTATGTTGTAGCAGAGTAGAAGTATCACACGTCAACCAATGGTTGGATGGAGTAACAATTAATAACATTAAAAGGTGTGTCGCCGGTGACGAGATGACGCAGATCGCGTGTGTGGCACTGAGCAGCTATAGCGAACTCAGTGATAGCAATGACTAAAAAAGGGAAAAAGAGGGACACAATAAAATATTTAGGACTAAAGGAACGAGAAGGAACGATAGTCTAGTAAAAAGAAAGAAATATGGGTAAGCTACAACAACGAAAAGTTAGCTGCCAATGCCGTAGTAAATGCGGAGATGGGAAATCTTCATTGAAGGATATAATATGGGAAGAATGCAGCATATAACGGTGATAGTAAAGCAGTAAAACAAAAGATAGGAAAAGTACCTAACATATCTGGTTGGTAAGGAAATTGAAGGGGATGAAGAGATATGCTCCATATAGAATTAATGAAATATTATTATGATAAATATATAAATTTATAATAAATAACGTTAGATTTTGTTTAATTTTTTTCTATATATATATATATCCAATTATCCATATAGATACTTAAATCCTAAATAGAAAATTGTATAATTTATAAAAAAAATAATTTACATTATTTTTTATTCTAAGCTGGGGGAAAGGGAAATGAAGCGATCTAAAATACTTTGGAAGAAAATAAAAAAATAAGAAATATGTATTAAGATAAGGTATTAAGTAAAACAGATAACGTTGCGTGGTCGATAACATTATTACTTTATTAGGTCTTAAGTGTGCGCACGTTGAAATACGTTAAAATGTTAAAGAATAAAATGTAAATAAATATTAATCCTATCTTGTTTTATTTTTCTTATAAAATTGTATGGTAGAAGTGAATTGTAATAATAATTCTATTATCAGGTAAGGGTAATGGTGGCACTCAGACATACAAGTAGATTATTTTGGTGAAACATGTCAACTTAAATATTATATATATATATGTATTTACAAATGGGCCACAAATGAACGATAATGAAAAATAGTCAATGTCTAAAATTATATAATAAATAATGTACTTAGTACTGTAGTATGTAGAACAAAATAATTAATAAAAAAAAATCGCGTAAATCTATAATAAGTATTTTAAAATATGAATAAAAGTGTGTAAATATAAATATACATACTGAAAAAATTAAGATCAATTAAAGTACGTATATTATCTAAAAAAGTAAAATTAAGTCTTTATAATATACGAGTATATATATATATATATATACGAGGTTAGGTTAGGTTAGGTTATGTAAAATATTTTGATTAATATTATATTAATATGACATAGTATGATATTATAACATAAGTTAATATTATTTAATTCATTAATTAAACTGAAATTATAAATAAATAGTTATTACATTATAGGTATTCACTTAAATTTTTATAAGTCAGTAATTATTCATAAAAAAGTTTTATAATATTTTGCAAGTTTAGTACTTCTAAATGAATTTAAATACATGTTTTCAAATACCTAGTTATAAAATAAAAAAAAAGAATAGCTGACACTTCAGCCGCAGGGATACAGGTGTGCAAATCATAGTATTGTTTAATTTTAATTAGAATTTGAATGAAATAATAAACCATTTCCTTCGAAAAAACGATTCAGAGCGAAGTTCAGTCAGATAATATAGGTATTGATTAAAATGTTGACATTTTTCATTATATATTTAAAACGCAAAGGTACACATATAAATGAACACCCTATAAAATTTTCAAGTTTCTAAGTTCAATATAAATGCGCATAAAATCCCTTGTCACCTAAATGCCCATATCTGACAGAACTTCGCTCAAAATACATTTTTCAAATGCGATGGTTTATCATTGCATTCAAATTCTAATTAAAATTAAAACTACTATGATTTGCACACCTGTATCCCTGCGGCAGGAGTATCACCTCTTCTTTTTTTATACTTTGAACAGCTATAAAAAAAAATCGTAAATGTAAATATGTAATAATTCACAATTAATTGAAACTGAGTTAAGTAAAATGTATTTAAGCTGCAATAAAATTTTCAAAATATTTGTCCGTTTTATTTAACTTTATTGTAAAATACTAAAATTTAATAAGAAGAATCCATATAAATATTTTAAATATTAATTTTACAGAAATTTCAACTTTAAACACCATATAAAAAAAATTGAGTCTTGAGAATTTCATAATTCTTATCTTATTATCTACTCGTAATTAGCAAACCAACTTGATGCCAAACTGTAACACCACTCGGTAGAATTAGAATTAGACACTTGTTTTTGTTCAAAAGTGTCTTAATAAATAAAAAAATATTATTGTTTTTCAATTAGGTATTATAAATTATATTGAATAGAAATTATTATAAAATATATCAAAAATGTTGTCTACTAACATTAATCGATAATTGAATTTTTTTTATACATTTTGTAATTTTGTTGCATATTCAATATTTTTTATTACAAAATAAAAAAATCTTACCATCATTATAAGTAAATGAATTATCATATCCTAAAAAAAATTGGTGTATGGTCATATGCATTTTTATTCATAAATACATTTGATATAAGATGATATTTGTTTAAATTCATTAATTTCAATAAACTCATGCCAAATTGTGTTTTAATGATTTTTTATTCATTTTTAATAAATAATTTTATTATTTAATTTATGTGAAGAGGTAATTTT
This sequence comes from Tetraneura akinire, assembly GCA_021307375.1. Classification (NCBI taxonomy): domain Eukaryota; kingdom Metazoa; phylum Arthropoda; class Insecta; order Hemiptera; family Aphididae; genus Tetraneura; species Tetraneura akinire. Next base: position 2,555,526 of record JAIUCT010000020.1, on the reverse strand, counting down.
AAAGAAAAAATGAAAAAAGAATAAAATTTTATGTCTTTATCTTATTATCTTATTACAGTCACAGTACATAGAAAATTAAAAAAGAGCTGATACTCCTGCCGCACAGGATACAGGTGTGCGAACCATAGCGTTTAATTTTAATTATAATTTGAATGCAATGATAAACCATTGCATTCGAAAAAACGATTCTGAGCGAAGTTCAGTCAGATTATAATTTTCGTTTGAACTAAAAATATCAACTTAAAACAGCTATAAAAAAAAATTTAGATTAGGGATATTTCTAATATTTTAGTATGATGTTAATTAATATGTAAGTATACTTCAATAAAATTTTCAGACCTTAATACCAAAAATTGACAATTTTATCAAACATTATATACGTAAAAACGAGAATTTTACGAAATATTCAATGTTCAATATTTTGTAGAAAAATTTAAAAAACGGTTCCAAAATTTTACCACATATATATAATAGCTATGTGAACCTTCAAAAAAAATTTCAGGTCTCTATCTAAAAAATTGCCTGAGTTATCGTGAAATGTAGAAATTGAATTCGTCAAAATTTCATTTTTCGTGAAAAATGCCGTTTTTTCGTCATTTTTTCGAAGTTTTTTCTACCGCTTATAGTAAATTTTGAGAAATTCGAAAAATGACCTAAATAAAGTACCATCTACATCCACTTTTACATCTGAAACTCGCTATTCGTGAAAATCGAAGCGTTATTTCGGGTAGTAAAAGTGTTTTTAGAATATTTATTTATATGTATGGATTCTAAGATTTTCGTTTTCCTAAAAATATCAACTTAAAACGGTTATAAAAAAAAATTTTGACAATGGATTTTTATAATATTTTAGTATGATGTTAAGTAATATGTAAGTATACGTATAAGTATACGAGTTATCGTGAAGTATAGAAATTGAATTTGTCAAAATTTCATTTTTCGTGAAAAATGCCGCTTTTTCGTCATTTTTTCGAAGTTTTTTCTACCGCTTAGGGTCAATTTTGAGAAATTCAAAAAATGACCTAAATAAAGTACCAACTAGATCCACTTTGCTACCGGAAACATACCCTATTCGTGATAATCGGAGCATTATTTCGGGTAGTAAAAATGTCTTCAGAATAAAAAAAAAAAAAAAAAAAAAAAAACAAAAAAAAATCACACATCATTGTAAAACCAATACATTCTTCGCTTCGCTCAGAATCTAAAATGTATACATACGGTGAGAACCATTGAATAAAAATTTTAAGTCTGTAAATTAAAAGTTAGGTATGAAATTTAAATTTTAAAGTAATAAATTAATATTGATCTCTTATAGATATTTTATAATCATATGAAAGTGTTTTGTTTTATATAATTGTAAACAATTTACGCAAAGTTCGTACATCGGTTTTCAATAGTTATATCTGCAATACATTAATGATGTAATACAATATTAATAATTAAATTGATATAAATATATAATAATACATTTATATGAGATAAAATTAAAAATTAATAATAAAATAATATTTATTTATATATTATAATATCTAAATTTCAAATAGGCATATTGAAAAAATATTTGATGGAAATTATTCCTTTAATAAATAAATAATTTACATTCCAGTATTTTAATAGCAACTATTGACATATGTAATTTTATAAAAATAATTAATGTGGGTCAATTTTCTTTAATTTTTATTAACATCTTTTATTATTAGGAGTAAAATTTAATATATATAATAGAAAAATTAAAATTACCTTCCATGCCTACAAAATAAGAAAATAAAGCATATTTATTAAGTACTTTACTATAAAGAAAAGTACGTTTATTTAAAATTTAATAAACTGATTAATCTATAATTAAAATATATTTTAAAAATTAGAATAATTTTTAATGTAATTATTTATAAGTTAAATACTAGGTACATAATAATTAATATTTTATGCAATTTAAATATTTATTTATTTATAATAATTCATATTATGTTTGTATACTATATTTAGGTCTTAGGTTAGGTTTTTTAAATTCGAGTTTCAAAATATAAACTTAAATTATTGGACCATTCATTTCTTTGTCGTAATATCTTTAACCCGTTTCATTTTTGCATATGCATCCATTCAAGAATTATATCATCCGATGCGAATTATTTTTTGTTAAATCAAAATTATTGTTAATACTGATTTTCATAATTTTTGAATAGGTAGTAATTTAGTTAAATGTCTTTAATTATTACAATGTAAGTAGGTATCAAGATTATTTTATTTCTGTGATTTTTAAATAAAAAAAAAAAAAAAAAACCGCTTCTCTTTAGAATTTATGATTTATGAGTTAAAAATATTGTTAGTTGGAAAATGTATATTATTAGAAAAATTATGTATTATTTTAGACAACAATAAATATACAAGTAAACAAAATCATATGCTTATTATATAAAATATAAGTAAAAGTTAAAATTGTATGTACTCGTATGTCTTTCTTAAATGCATAAGGAAATGAATATAGGAAAATGGGAGTATTTACTTTGGGAAATGAGAATATTTTTATTGACATTTTTATCTCTGGAATCTGCTTTTTATCGTTATATTTTTATGTCATCTTAAATAGTTAATCCTACAAAATCTTACAAAATATTTAGACGAAACGTGATATACATTTTTGCAATGTCATATGCTTTTGATGCATGATTTTACAGAAATCAAAATTAATGATACGATACCTAGGTTTGTAAGATATAAATATACAAAAAATATGTGGTGTAAATTTTTTTTTAAATTTAGTATACTATAACATGATAATTTTAATTAATTACTCGTATAAACTAAAAACATAATTATTACACCATGATTTTTTATGGAACTTTATTTTAAAAGTCTATGACTACAATACATCAATACAATATTTATTTTAATTCTGGTAACACTATGCATCGTAAGCGCCAATAGAGCACGATAAGCGAAAAAATCAAATTATATCTGGAGATCTATAATAATTTCGTATGAAATACTAAAATAATATTTATTTTTAAATTTAATATAACATTATATAAAAAAAAAATTAAGTAAAAAAACCTAGATATTGGAGATAGACATAAATTAAAAAAAAACACCTATTTAACATATTCTACTAATTACGCCTGGACTAATCTACTGCATATGTATTTCTGAAAAATCCTATATCATTTTAATTAAATAAATTTGATTACCATATAAGAATTTTTCAAAATGAATTCGAAATATTAGTTGAAATGTTATAAATTTATCCATAAATGCATTAAACTCTTGATCTGGAAAATAAATAATCGAAAAATTAAAAATACACTTTTAATTTCTTATTATTATAAATATAATTCATGTAACTATATATATATATGTTAACAAAATTTATAAACCTTTATAATAATCATAATAATAATAAAATTTTTATTATCGTAATTTTTGAAATATAATTTATAAGTTAGATGCTTTATTTAATATAATAAACGTATATTTAATTATTATTTACCGTATTATTTAGTTTATTTATGTTAAATTGTAGATATTTATTAATTATTTATTATTTTAAGTATATATAAAAATAAAATAATTAGTTATGCTTATGATAATGCAATAATAAAAGTAGTTTAAATTATTTAAAATGTAAAAATAATGAACATAAAATAATTAAATTTATAAATAATTTTTATATGTGTTTAAAATTTTATGATATTTTAAAACACATAGAATTTAAAATTTGTATTAAGTATTCAAATATAGATAATTTGCAATTTACTATTCATTATGTGTAAATATAAAGTAAATTCTCTTGTATATTCATTTATATGTACAAATTCTTCAAAAAATATATCTAGATAATCTTCAATTGCCATTATATCATTATTCTCTTCAATATCTGTAATAAAATAACATTAATCAATGAAGTTGAGCATTATGGAAGTCACCTTTAGTATTTTGTTTAGGAACAATTTAGTGAATTTTCGAATTTTTCAAATTTGAATTTATTCGGTAAGAAAAACTATAAAATAACGGAATTTTGTCAATATTCACAATAACTGTAATTTTGATGAATCGATAGACCGAACTAGTAAGACAACTAGGAAAATATCGAATTTAGTAACTTAAAAATTTTATTAGTGATTAAAATACGAATAGGTATTTTTCATTTGTTATAAAATTTTAGAAAATCCTATAGTAATAGACGAGTAAATTAGTCAACTAATATAAAAAACATTAGCTAAAAACACAGAAAAAATATGACTACCTACCAAAAAATTACGATAATTTAGATATATTCACGGTACCTAACTCTAATTTTGACGAATTTTGTTTAAATATTTTACGAAATCTCACGAAATATTGAACATGAGCGTAACTAGGTAACACAAGGGTGTGCTTGAGCTATATAAAAAGTTAATTTAAGTAAAACTTAGATTTTTTATTGGTATTTTTCTTTATTTATGACCGCTTTTATTTATTAAACATTAGAGGTATTAATAACCTAAAATACTCCACCTAGTTGCTCCAATGTAACTTAGAGACTATACAATTTTCTTCAGTGTTCACTTTATGATATGTAGGTAATTCATACACCTAGGTAATAAAATTTTGGAATTCTTACGTTGATATTTTAATTTGAATTAATATGCATTTTATAAATATATGAAAATTTGAATTAAAAATGCATATTATTATTATTATCTAATTGAACTTTGCTCAGAATATTTTTTCATAAATTTTTTCAGAATCATTTTTTTTTTTTTGCGATCATAGTAAGATAATATATTATACTACCCATATATAGAAGAAAATTTATCATAGTATAAAACTATAAAATATGTTTATAACATCAGAGAATATTATTTTGGTGAGAGTCACTTGTAGAAATTTTATTAAATAAAAATAAAAAAAATTAAATTAAATCAGAGAATATATTTTAATAATATTAGTAAATTTAAATATTTTAACACTTAAACGGCGCAATCATAAGATTAAGTAAATTAAGAATCATATACTTTCTTTATGGTAAAATTAATTTTATATATACTCACATATTTCATTGTACATTACTAATAATAGTTCGGAATAAAGACATAATACATTTTGCATTTGTTTCTTCATTAAATGTGTGATATTATGTATAAATGAATCTGAAATATTCAAATATCAATTTACATTTATTTTATTTAATTACATTTATTACAATAATATATTATAATATTTATTTGTTTTAAATTCAAATTTTATAAATTTATAGAACCAAGGAACTAGAGACCATCCTATTATCATGTAGGTATGTTAATTTTAATATAAATAATAATATTATTTTATACATTATACCTCTAAATATCACAAAATTCAAAGAGTCTTAAAATAATCGATAATATTCCTCATTATAACTTTCTCAATCAATGTAATATTATTTAATTTATAAAAATATAAAATATGTATATACAAATTATACACTACAATAATTATTATATTATATTATAAGTAATGGAGTATTATGTAATTAAATAATATAAGACACTATTAATTAATACAAACTCAATGGCACTATATCCACAAACGTCGATGAAGTACCTAACAGAAAAGAAATAATTAATCATTATGTATTATGTTTTCCCCAACTGCATCTTTTTAATATAATTATTAAAAATATTTTATTAGTATATTTATGCATTTGTATTTCGTATTATTTATAGATAATTTAATTTATAAAATAATTAACTCATAGATAAACACGAAACACGAAACATTAAAAAATATTATATTTAAAAAAATTATGTTTATAATTTCAAATAGAAATAAGAGATATTTTTCTATATTACCATAATCACATTTTGTAATGGTGCGATAATTCATTATTGCAAATTGTATTTCCTCTGGAGTTAACTGTATAATATTCAAATTCATCAATACCTTTTCAAAACACTCCACTGATTCTTGACCTATAGACATGCATTATAATAATACATTTTTTGAAGAATAATAATTAATAATAGATGTCTTGATTTATTAATACGAGTACTTAGAATTCATCTTTAAATTAATAATAAATAATGTAATAAAAAAAATGTACGTTCTTACTTGATAGTAAATGGTGACATACATCACGTAATCCATCCATCTCATTATTTATATGAAGAGTATCTTTGGATTTACTGAAAAGACTCAAATATAAATCTGATGAAAATAAAAATAAATGTATAACTAATATCAGTGGCGTATTAACAATTATTTTGGGGAGAGGGGTGTCATATCATAATGAAATAATTTATAAATCAGTAGGTATAAAATACTTAAACTCAATTCAACCTGTTTTTATACATATTAATAAGAATTAAAATTAAAAACGAACCGTAGGGATACTCTTGCCGCAGGGATATAGGTGTGCAAATCATAGTGTTTAATTTTAATTAGAATTTGAATGCAATGTAAACCATTGCATTTAAAAAAACGATTCTGAGCGAAATTCAGTCAAATAATGTAGATATTGATTAATATATTGCCGTTTTTTCGTCGTTTTTTCTAATGCATAGAGTCAATTTTGACAAATTCGAAAAATGACCTAAATAAAGTACCAACTACATCCACTTTCCAACTGAAAACATATGAAATTCGTGAAAATCGTTGCATTATTTCGGGTAGTAATAGTGTCTTCAGACATTAAAACAAAAAACAAAAAACTAAAAAGCAAGGGGATGGATACAGGTGTGGAAAGGATACAGGTGTGCAATCATAGTGTTTAATTTTAATTATAATTTGAATGCAATGGCAAACTATTTCATTCGAAAAAACGATTCTGTGCAAAGTTTAATCATACAATGCCGTTTTTTCGTCATTTTTTTCATAACATTTTCGATTAACGAAAGATATCAAATTTAAACAGCTGTAAAAAAAATTGAGAAGGAATTTTTATGTAAATAAAATATATACTTCACTAAAATTTTCAGACCTTGATGCCAGAAATTGCCAATTTTATCAAACATTATACCTAAAGACGAGAATTTTTCGAAATATTCAACGTCCTTAATATTTTGTGGAAAAATTAACGTAACAGTTCCAGAATTTTATCATATATATATATATATAACTTATGTGAATACCCAATAAAATTTTTAAGTCTCTAACTTCAAAATTGCCTGAGTTATCGTGTAATATTTAAACCGAATTCGTCGAAATTTCAGTTTTCGTGAAAAATACCGTTTTTCGTCATTTTTTTTCATTTTGCCCTATATCTAGCTAATTCTAGATAATTGGAATTGCTATTAGTAATAATAAATAATAATAATATTATTTTGTTTGCTATAAGTAACAATATTATTTGTATAAACACTATGGTTACTATTATAAACAAATTTAGCTGATGAATCAAATTCGTCGAAGAAAAAATGTCCTTTTTTTGTGTCGCATAGGGTCAATTTAGAGAAATTCGAAAAATGACCTTAATAAAGTACAAACTACAACCAATTTTTAATCGAAAACATGAAACATTTGTGAAAATCGGAGCATTATTTCGGGTAGTAAAAGTGTCTTCAGGCATAAAAAGAAAAAAAAAGATACACATCATCATTATAAAACCGATCCGCTCAGAATCCAAAATATCAACTTTAAACAAATATAAAAAAAATAAGACGTGGGATTTTTCTAATATTTTGAATTAATGTTAAGTAATATTTATATATATACTCGTACTTTAGTAAAATTTTCAGACTTGAAAAGCCAAAAATTCAAAAAATGACAATTTTATCAAACATTATACCTATACAAAAAAAGAACTGATACTCCTGCCGCAAGGATATAGGTGTGCATATCATAGTATTTAATTATAATTATAATTTAAATGCAATGTTAAACCATTGCATTCGAAAAAACGATTCTGAGCTAAGTTCAGTCAGATAATGTAGGTATTGATTAATATATTGCCGTTTTTTCGTCATTTTTTCATTGTTTTTTCTAACGCATAGGACCAATTTTGAAAAAATCGAAAAATGACCTAGATAAAGTACCAAGAACATCCATTTTCCTATCGGAAACATATTCTATTCGTGAAAATCGGACCATTATTTCGGGTAGTACAAGTGTCTTCAGTCATAAAAACAAAAAAATATAAATATCAATTTTAAACAGCTATAAAAAAAAAATTGAGACTAGGGATTTTTCTAATATTTTGAATTAATGTTAAGTAATATATAAATATACTTCAGTAAAATTTTCAGACCTTAATACCATATATTGCTAATTTTATCAAACATTATATACAAAAAAACGAGAATTTTACGAAATATTCAAAGGCCTATATTTTGTAGAAAAATGAACGTAATGGTTCCAAAATTTTATCACATATACCCATGTACCCATATAAACTCCCAAAAAAATTTTTAAGTCTCTAACTTCAAAATTGCCCGAGTTATCGTGAAATATTGAAATCGAATTCGCCGAAATTTGAAAAATGCAGTTTTTTCGTCATTTTTTGGTCGTTTTTTGGTCGTTTTTTCTACCGCATAGGGTCAATTTTGAGAAAATCGAAACCTAAATAAAGTACCAACTACATCCACTTTGCTACCGAAAACATACGCTGTTCGTGGTAATCGGAGCAGTATTTCGGGTAGTAAAAGTGTCTTCATACTTAAAAAAAAAAAAACAAAACAAAAAAAAAAAAAAGATACACATCATTGTAAAACCAATACATTCTTCGCTTCGCTCAGAATCTAAAACGAGAATTTTACGAAATATTCATAGTCCTATATTTTGTAGAAATATTAACATAATGGTTCTAAAATTTTACCACATATATACGTATAATACCTATGTGAATTACCAATAAAATTTTAGACTTCAAAATTGCCCGAGTTATCATGAAATATTGAAATCGAATTCGTCAAAATGTCAGTTTCCGTGAAAAATGCCGTTTTTTGGTCGTTTGGTTAGTCAACTGGTAGGAATTTTTATAAGAATTATTTAAAAAATATAAATATTAGATGATGTTATTAAATTGATAATAGCTTTCTTGCCGTATAACGTCACACTGTGACGGTCATAGTATGCGTATCACAGATTGTTGTCATACCTAGTTATTTAGCCATGCATATAAGTATACTTGGATGATACCCGTCTTCAATACATAGTTTTTACTGTTGAATTTATAACAGATAAGTCGATTAAAAATTAATTGATAATACTTAATTATGTTATATATGTATAAATTGATCGGAACTAAAATAATTATTTATTAAAATCCTAGTTAAGCTTGGTAAGGGATTTTTATATCTATTTTAAACTATTTTACTAAAATTAGTTTTCGCCCAATTAATTTGAATATAAAATAAATGTATTGAGTTGTTACAATTGTCTATCTATTATAGAAATACCTAACAAATTTAAATTAAATAATATGCCCTGAAAATTTGATTTTGAAATATGTTCTGAAATATGATCTTAATGTATTAATTAACTTTTTACATATAATATAAAGTACATTTTATATTATACTTATATATATATATTAATTGAAAATAAAACTTCTTATATTCACATATTATATCACATCTTCAATAGGAAATTACTTTAAGTACATAGTATTAAAATAATAAATTAAAATTAAATAAATATTTTACAAACTAATAAAGTAATAAGTAATAATTATAAATTATGTAGGTATAGATTATATTACTATCGGGTATGTATGAAATTAAGTCTTGAAGATTTTCTGACCAATAATTTGAAGTAACGATTGCACTCAGATTCTCATTTAATTTAGATTCAATTTCACCTAATTCAATCTCATTATATTCCATTGAATAGTACATATGATCTATATTAGAAGTTAACAAAATGTAAGATTTGACTGTTGTAATTCATTATATATCATAATTAATTAATATTATACAGATGATTAAATCCAACTTTTTCTAAATTATAAAAAAATAGTATATGTCATTATATTATAATAATGGTTTTATATTTGATTTTTTGAAATTTTAAAGTTATTATAAATATAGTAATAATTAGTATTTTTAAAATGTGGTATAATTTTCAATATTATAATATATTTTAAATTGCATATATTTAAATTATAAACATATTTACATATATGAATATATTAAATAAAATGAAAATAAATTATTAAAACATAATAATAATAATTAATAAGCATATTTCTCCAATCAGTCATATTCAGTTGCTTTAATGAAATAGAACGTGCTCATGGTATTTTAACAATATTTGAATGATGATGTGTTTATTATCGTAATGCTTTATGATGATTAAAATTAAAATAAAACGTCTTGACAAAAATGTTTTCAGTAAAATGTGTTTTATAAGTGTGCGGATTGCTGTTAGTATAAGTAATAATCATTTTAATTAATTTAAATTAAATTATTTAAAATTATCATTTATAAAACTATATATAAAACTAAAATATTATATTATATTATAATTAATTTGAATAATAAAATTTACTATGGATATTTGTATACACTTCATACATGAATTTACCCACTTTATCATATTTGATGTCTGTGTAATTTTACAATAAAAAAAATTATAAGATAAAAACATAAAGCAAAATAAATATATTATATGTATATTATTATTATTTAATATCTATACTTATTTATCGATAAATATAAATAGTTTTTTCATAATAGCCAACACTCAGACTCAATTATATTAGACATATAGAGTACATATTACATACAGTATGTATGTGAACAGCTAATTACTTATAAATACATATTATATTATGATTCTGTGTTATGATTTTTAGAGCGTCGCTCAAATTAAAAGCATAAAATAAAACCGCATACTGATACAAAATAAATACAAATATCACTAGCCCAATACGTCAGAATATCGTATTATCGATAAGGTTTATGGTGATTTATTAGATATTTAACTTATTTATGAATTTATTACGAGTATAATATAACTAATAACAATTTAAAATATCTATATATACCTAGATATATTAATAAGTTGTCATTTAGACGAGTAATGTTTAATATATAGGCGTAAAATATTAAAGTTAAAATGTTCAAATTATATAAAAATATTTAAGAAAAAGGAAATGATTCTATTTATTTTGATTCTTATAATTTTCGATATTTTAGAATTAATAATGAATAATGTAATTATTTAGTAATGTATAAAAAAACTGCAGTGTAATAATTGTTACGAATAATGAAAGAACTAGTTTAGTCAGGGGCGTCATTTCAGTTTTTCCGGGTGTGCGAACCCAATTTCAACATTTTGCCAGGTCATTAAAATAATATATTTATATATATATATATGCATTGTTTACATTTAATAAGAAAGCTGATAAACTAAAAATAAATAAAAACATGAAAAAATTAATAACTATTATATATGAAAACATAATGTATAAGTTAATTATAACGGCGCATCGGAGTATTAATAGCAGGCCAATTATTAATGTACGGTATTGTGGACTGTATAGGTTTACTAAATATTCGAAACA
>JAIUCT010000020.1:2404176-2509068 GCA_021307375.1 Tetraneura akinire | reverse complement strand
ATTTATACGTTCCGTCGATTTATTTTCCGGAATTTTACGGGCCACCAATAATATCAATCATAATTCAAAAAACCCACAGGCTATAGCGGAAACATCGATCGATATCGAACAATTAACATTTTTCAAGTTAGTGGTGCCATTGCACATCCTTCACCTCTCCCAAATGACGTCCCTGATTTTAGTAATATAAACAATCATCAGTATGAAAATGGCAACGATTAAGCAAAAAATGAACTACGAAAAATTCGTACAGCCGTAAAACGAATACCAACAGAAAAATGTATGTATGTGAGAATGAGCTATGTATTTTATGCCGTATTGAGCTGGTTTTGTGCAAAAATAGAAAGTTCCCATTCTTTGACATCTAATATTATAACAAGTATTATATTTTAACTAATTATGTTAAGAAATTATAAATTCTTAATATATATACCGAGTGTAAGCTGTTTGAAATGATTGAGGTAATGTATAGGGTTGGCAACATTCCGGGAAACGTTACTAAAAGCAAAATATTGTACTAATCCCTAAAATAGGAAATTCCACAGAGTGCAAGAATTATAGAACAATAAGTCTCTAAACACATGTTTCTAAAATATTACTAACCATTATAAAAAAACAGGATAAAAAAGAGAATTGAAGAGGCGCTCGATGAAGATAAATTCGGTTTTAGACAAGGAATTGGTACAAGAGAAGCAATTTTGGCTATAAAGATATTCACAGAAAAAGGATAAATGTAAGTAGAAACACTATAACACTTATAACTAGTATTGATTTGGAAAAAGCATTTGATATAGTTAGTTAATTAACCTTATTGATGAACTCTATGAGAAAAGCACAAATAGACTGGAAGGACAGAAGAGTTATAATGTTAATAGGTATACAAGAAACAAGAGATCTTGATTGAGGTTGCAAAACTTAAAACTACAGCAAAATATAAAAGACGTGTAAGACAAGATTGTTATTTATTACCTTGTCTGTTCAATTTATTCATAGAAGAAACCATAGAGAAGTATAAGAAAAACGCTAAAAGGATAATCATGAATGAAGAAAAGATCCACTGTATATGATTCACAGATGATATCATTAGTATCTGAATAGGAAAAAGATATGTACAATTCTTTAACCACCCTCACTAAATTTTTCAGGTGTCTCAAATGAAAATAAATATCAATAAAACAAAACAAATTGTGCTGACTAAAGTAAAAGAAATTCCTTTAGTGAAGTTGAAAATAAATAATAATTCAGTTGAACAAGTTAAACAATTCAAGTATCAATATCTAGAAAGCACGCTGACTAGCTATGGTAGATGCTCAACAGAAATTAGACAAAGAATGAGTATGGCAAAAAAGCATTTATGCAATAATGGCAGCTGATTATGAATAAAAATCTAAGTATGAACATGAGGAAACATTTCAAATACCTACTATGCATGAAGCATATAGTTACTAGTTATGCTATATGATTGTGAGACATGGACAATCAATGAACAAGATAAGAAGAAGTTAGAAGCCACGGAAATTTGGACGTGGAGAAGAGTATTGAAAGTCAGCTGGATAGAAAGGAAAAACAACATTAATGACTTAATGTATTAAACCAAGTGAGGGAGAAAAGGATTTTAATAAATATCATAAAAGAAAGAAGTGGAAAAATGTTTGGTCAGCTACTGAAACATAATCAATTCATACGAATAAATTAATATAGGGGTATAGCCTAGAGGGAGAATGAGGAAGACATGTATAGAAGCGATGATAAAGCAAACGGACTGTAATACCTGTAGATATGTAGACATGAAAAGACTGGCTTTTAGCAGAGAAGAATGGAGAACCAGAATCACTATAAGGCAAGGCCTTTAATACAGAACAAGATGTATACGAGGATAAATAAAAAGAAAAGATGCCTGAAAAGGATAATGCAGTGTTAGTGTAAAATAGTGTTATATTTAACATTTGAATATGATGTTTATGATTTATCATAGGTTTCAAAAAAAATTTTTTTACTTTTTATACTTTCCTTACCTTCACATTATTACAGATTTATAATTTTTTAAACATTAATAATAATTGAATTACTGGCGAAAAATATTCTTAGAATATTTACTTACCATTCATATATCTAAATAATTGGGCTATTTTTGTTTTATGCTTATAGCCAAAATCTGAAATTAATTATTATTTTTTCAATAAATATTTTATTATTATTACAAAATATTTATTAATATTAGTAATACAAATTATATTTATTTATATTTAAAAATTAAATTTTAATGTACATTGAGTATAATTCATAAATTAACCTATATATATAATTACCTTTTTTTTCCGTTTTTAATCGATGGCCTAGAGGGAACTGCGTTAGTATTACTACTAATAATATTATTAATTTATATAATACTCCTCCGGGTCGCCATCGTTTATTTGAAATCAAACATACACGGTAAACGAGGTAGGAGGTGGGCCAATCTCCCGCTGTCCAACCTTTACAAAATATAATAAATTACATACAGTTTATACATACATGGTCCGTTTCTGAAGATCGTGCAATTATTTACACTAAAGATGTCATCAGAGAGTAAGCCTGCGTTTTCGTAGAATTAACGGCCCTTGGGGCTGCGCTCTCCGGCGAGTTGGCTGCTAGCGAGAGGATGAACGTTTCTAGTCGCCTCGCCTGTTGAATTCTCTCTCCCTCTCATTCTTCTCTTTCATGCTCACAATGTTATCCACCATATTGAAAAGGGCTTGTCGACCTCGGAAGGCTGCTTCCTTCTAACGATACAATTCTGACCAAAGTTCAGTCAGATATGGGCATCTAAGTCTTATTTTGCGATTTTATGGGCACTTTTATAGTTGATGGGCATTAATGATGAATTTGTTATTAAATATTTTACGATAACTCAGAACATATTGAGCTTTTTCGAAAAAAAAAAATATTTTAAGTGTTCGAGAATGTCCACTGTTTATCGATGATAGAATGATAGATAATAACGCGTAAAACCTTCGTGCTGACGTCATCATAATAGATAAGACCCAAAACCGTAGTTTAGTTCTAGATTTGACTATTCGCTGAGAAAAAAATGACCCACAGATGGATAGTGCAATAAATGAAGAGAAGAAAAGCATCTATGAATTGATTATCCCGTGACTACAACAACAATATGGCATCGCAAATTAGGTAGTGTTTGGACTTTGGTTTAGTGCTCGGTATAAAACCTCAGGATTCTTAAAGTCATTCATTCGGTCAAACTTTGATATGAAGGACCTTAAAGTATATCTTTCTATTTTGAAATATTCATTATATATTTAAATAATAAATTATCATTTTTATATACAGAAAAACATGTCCGTCTCTCTCGATTTTATTATATATAATACATATATATTTTGTTTAAATAATTTATTGTATTTTATTATACAAATACTGTAAATTTCACTGTGTCTTTATGTATGTATATAAGTATAAAACTATAGATTTAATATGTTGTGTCTACTGGCAGCTCATATAGTAAGCAGCTCGCTTTATTTATTTAATAAAAGCGGTTTCTCTCTCATAATTATTCTATATAACTATAATTTATTTTATTTTATTTTTCTTCATTATGAACATTAGATAATCATATTTTAGGTATGTGGAATTCATCAGTAAATGTTAAAACTATTCAAAAACATTTTTTTTTGACATTTATGTATTAGCTTGGTAAATATCAACATTCACTAATGATTATCGACAATTATTTATTTCAGTCTTTATATAAATTCAATGTTAATATTTTATGATATATAATTAAAAAATTATATGATGTAAGAATTTCAAAATATTTTGAGTAATTATACACATACCTTATGTGACATATGTATTTTGAATATTTTATATTTTATTGAGTTTTAATATCATATTAAATGCATTAAATTCCATATTTAGGTATAACTTTTTTTCCAAATAATTTTTATTACAATTTACAATTTTATGTTTAATTATTTGAATATTTATTAAGTTTATATGCTTATATTGCCATATTGGTATTTATTATATTTGTTCAAATATAAATATATAAAAATAAAATAAATATGAATAATTATAAATAAATAATTTTTGTAAAACATAATTATAATTCTTAAAAATAAATAAAATGTTTTTACATTTATCAAAATAATGAAATGCTCTATATAGAATAAAATTTGATATATTATTATACATACAATGAATGCGATCTCTATTTATTTGGGTTGTGTGACTCAGTATAATTTCAGATTGTATATTTTTAATCTCGTATAGGGTGCAT
The DNA here is from genome assembly GCA_021307375.1 of Tetraneura akinire. Classification (NCBI taxonomy): domain Eukaryota; kingdom Metazoa; phylum Arthropoda; class Insecta; order Hemiptera; family Aphididae; genus Tetraneura; species Tetraneura akinire. Next base: position 2,504,792 of record JAIUCT010000020.1, on the reverse strand, counting down.
GCGTCACCAAGATGAGCTGTAAAAAATAATATTTATTTAAAAAATATATACTTAGCAAAATTGTTATAAAACATTTAAATATTATACATGAAAACAGTTTGGGGTAAGGTTAAACTGTCCAACATGGCAACATAAACCGTATTCAAACCTTGCAATCTAAATATCTTCGTCTAGTAATTGAACTCACCAAATAATTCATAAATCATAGTGATCTCTTTATTTTTCTTGTATAAAATGTAGAACTCTTATAAAATATTTCATTACCATCATCTACAATCAATATTCTTGATGATCCTGTAAAACGTCGAAAATTCGAATGTCGCCGTGATCTGTTAGTTGTTTAAAACATTTTACGCCGAAGTACCTTTAAATACTTTAATGGAAAGTCTCTTCACAATCAACCTGTCACCCATGTATCCTTAAGCTTATGCTTATTATAATATAATTATATAGATTGTATAAATAATTGTATTAAAAAAAAATTATTTTACACAAAAATTTAAAGTTACAATTTATTTTGAAATAGGTACAAATGTAAAATATTATAATCTACCTACTTATAAAATTGTTTGGCCAAGCCTCATTTATTAAATTCCTCCGCAGAAAGCCTAATATATGTATTGGATGATCCAAACTGATTGCTGTGAATACATATAATATTATTCTTTAGCATAATATATAATTATATCTTTAAATTGTGTATTGTTATCATTATTAAAATTTTGGTTTAACTTAAATAAATCTCAAAAAAAAAAAAATTTTAAAAATTATGCTCTACTGGGTGTATTGAGTATTATAATTCAAGTAAAATATTTTATGAAGATTTTTCTGGTATTATGAACTGTTTACAAAAAAAAATCATTTCAAGTATAGGTACCTATACATAATAACTATCTTTATAAATATTTTAAAAAAAATGCAAAGGAAGGGATACTGATGTAGAAGGGATACTGATGTGGAAGGGATACTGATGTGGAAGGGATACTAGTGTGGAAGGGATACAGTGTAAAGAGTATAGTGTTGAATATTGATTAACATTTGAATGCAATAATAAATCATTACATTCATGAAAACGATTTTGAGCGAAGTTCATCAGATAATATATGTATCAATTAAAATTTCTACATTAATCAGTCTTTACATTTAATATAAATAATTTATCATAAACTCCTAACTGAGTCACCTAAATATCCAAATCTGACATAATTTTTATCGTTTTTTGAATGTAATGATTTATCATTGCATTCAAATGTTAATCAAAATTCAACACTATCTTAGTATATTCTTTATACCTGTATCCCTTCCCTTGCTTTTTATACTTTTAACGACTATAAAAAAAAAAAAAAAATCATAAACGTAATAATTTATAATTAATTGAAATTGAGTTAAGTAAAATGTATTTGAGCTTCAATAAAATTTTCAAAATTTTTAAGAAATTATTTTCAATTTTTTTTTAACATTATTGTAAAATACTTTAAATACTGAAATAAAATAAGAAGTATTCATATAAATACTTTAAATATTGATTTTACTGAAATTTCAACTTTAAACACCAATAATTGAGATATGAAATTTTTCTAATAATTTGGAAATACATAAGATAAATAAAGATAAGATAAAGTATGCTTCAATCAAATTTTCCAAATTTTTTGGCTTTTTTTATTAATTTTTATTGCAAAAGTATTGAGAAATAATAAGAAGAATACTTGTATGGATTCTAAGATTTTCGTTTAAACTAAAAATACAATTTTAAAAAGCTTTTTAAAAAAAAATACGAGCTGATATTCCTACCGCTGGGATAAAGGTGTGCAAATCATAGTGTACTTATAATTTTAATTAGAATTTGAAGCAATGATAAACCATTGCATTCGTAAAAACGATTCTGAGCGAAGTAAAGTCAGATATGGGCATTTAGGTGACAGTGGATTTTATTAGCATTTATTTTTAACTTAGAGACTTGAAAATTCTATAGGGTGTTTAATTTTTTACTACCTATACCTCTAACTATATGGTTCATATATGATGTGTGATGAAATTTTGCGTTTTAAATATTTACCAAAAAAATGTCAAAATTTTAATCAATAGGTACCTACATTATCTGACTGAACTAGGATCAGACTCGTTTTTTCGAATGCAATAGTATATCATTGCATTCAAATTCTAATTAAATAAAACAAAATGATTTGCATACATGTAAACTGTATTCCTGCGGCAGGAGTATCAGCTCTTTTATTTTATTACTTAAGACAATTTTTCGACCAAAAATGATGAGCCGATTACAGCGATTATAAAATTAATAAATTATAATTTTAATAACTGAATATTATTGTAATTACTTCTGTAAAAATAATTGAATGTTTATTATATAATTGTTAGTATAAACAAAATCTTTTATTTATTTAATATCTTTTGTATAATTCAATAATTACTTTTATATTATAACTATATAATATATTATATACTATATTCCTTTATTTTAAAGAAATTATATAATAAATAAATATAAATTTACCTGAATATACCATGGAAATAATCATTAAATTTAAAGTATATTTTAATATCATTTTAATAACCGTAAGAAAAAAAAAATTTTAACTTTTAAATGATAGGTATTAGTGAAATAAAAATAATCTAATAACTTTTTTAATGCTATAATAATCTGTTTTTTTTTTATTGTATAAACAATAGTTCATATAATATTTATTAATAGATAATGTTATAAATTATATCAAAAATACATTATATTTTTTAATTATAATGATTATTTATAGAATATAATGAAAATATCGTATAGTAAATATTTAACTGTTTTAAATATAGATATAATAATTATTTACGATGGAACTAAGTAAATATAAATTATAGGTACCTACTAATATAAAATAACCATATGTAATATGTATATAATAAATTAATAACTAGTATGAAAAATATAGCAAAATATTCAATTGTTATCATATCCTAACAATTGGTTAATATTTTATATGTTGTTTACTTTTATCAAAATACATTTTTATATTTTATATATGAGTAATACATGAGTCACATGTATGGTAGAGAACGCTTGCACATTATAACAATTATAATTTATAATACTCAGAATAGCTGCATTGCAAATTATTACAAATAGTTATTAAAACATTTTTATATTACAATTTGTAATTATAACCATAATAATAATTGTTGTTGAACAATATGAAAACAATGTAATAAATCAATAACTATATACGAGTATTATAGCGAATAATAAAATGTATATTAATAATCAGTGGCGCCGAGTTCAATTAAAAAAGGTGGTTCAATCCTAACCGAGGCATACCCACCCACCTAATTCATTATTAAAAAGTAACAAAACACAAAAAAATATAATTTAAATTTTTTTAAATAAAAGACTTAAGAAAATAAAATGCAAAATTATATTAAATGTTTTGATAATACAGATGTACTCTGATGTAGTATTGTCAAAGTCATTAATATCAGATTCGCAAGAAATAATCTGTAATTATTCTAAGATCTAAGCGGCCCTGAGAAATTGTAGTTCTTAAACTATTTTTAATGATTTTTAGCTTTGAGAATGTTCGCTCTGGTGGCCTGCTGCTGTGCTAGCACAGCACACAGGTAAAGTGTAAGTACTTTGTAGAGCCATGTAGGTACGAGTATAACGTATGAAATATATTTTGTAGTTCAGAATTATAAAATACTTGTAAATTATATTAGTTTTGAGTTACTATACATGGTATTTTAGATTCTGAGCGAAACGAAGAATGTTTGATTTTACAATGATGTGCGATTTTTTTTATATGCCTGAAAACATTTTTACTACTCGAAATAATGCTCCGATTTTCAAGAATAGCATGTGTTTTCGGCTGAAAAGTGGATGTAGTTGATACTTTAATTAGGTCATTTTTCGAATTTCTCAAAATTGACCCTATACGATAGAAAAACGACATTTTTCACGAAAACTGAAATTTTGACGAATTATATTTCAATATTTGATGAAATTGGCAATTTTTGGCATTGATTCTATGTCAATCATTGATTGCTTACTGTCCGGTATCTTGGTGAATTAAATAAAAACTGTCAATAGATGGCGATAAGAAACTAAAACCAGGGACGATCCGATTGGGGGTCATGGAGGGGGGAGGGTATGATCCCCCCCAGTCAAAATTTTTAAACATTAGTCGGCACTCGTCAAAATTATTTATTTATATTTATTATAAAATTTTAAAATATGATATGTAAAATTTAATTATATTGGTTTTATGGTTTAATATCTAAAATTGTATAATTATTTTCGGCATTAATAATTGATATTTATGAAAAATAAATCGGAGTCCACAAAATAAAATCTTCCATGGGCTAATCTAAGTTGTTGTTTGTCATTAACTGCTCCTGTTACTACAGCATCCGATGAAAAAACGTTCAGCAAATTAAAACTTATAATATCGTATCTAAGATCAAAAATGCATGATAAATTATTAAATGCACTAATAATGTTGTGAAAAAGACATAACAGATTCTTTAAATATTAAAAACCTTATAAACAAAAATCAATGATCTACCATAAATGACTATATAATCCATATAAGCAAAACACTTTATACCCATGAGGAAGTAAATACATTATTAATTAGATGATGTATATACGTGCTGCTGAGGCTTCTTTTTTTCCAAAATGTAAATAAGTGAATTGGTAATATTAATTTCCCGAACTAAAAACAGTTTCAGCTTTTAAGGTCGTCTTGAGGATTTAATTTAATTAGATGGAAACTAAATCTAAGATTGAAAAATAAAAAACGTTACCTAATTGATTAAGTATTTCGATAATATTTGGAAGAGGATATGAATCTTCTATTGTAATTATATTGAACTTCCTAAAGTCAGTTAAAATACGCATTTTTGTTGCCTGATTAGTCGGTTTATTTGGGGACTATCCATAAGGGTGAATTCCAAGGGCTATTAGTGTTTTTGATAAAATCCTTGGCTAAAAGATCAATTAGATATTTATTTGTTTTTATGATAATTAGGGTAGTTATATGGTTCTGTGTTAATTGGGTGTGTATTAGTTGTAATTATTTTATGTATTGTTTGATTTGTAAAGGTTAATTGATTACCGGGTAAGAATAATATGTCATTAAAACTATTACATAAATTTATAATTGTTGAAATTTCATCATTATTTAAATTTAAATTTTGTTTTAAAATTAAGTTCAAATCTATTTCACGACAAATCACAATACAATTCATTAAATCAACTCACAAGTATAACGTTGCAATGATTTATTATTATAATAATACTACGTGAATAATAATATTATTTCAATAGGGTTTTTAGATTTTTGCATTACAAATAAATCATCAGATTAATTTTTCATGTTATAATAATAGATATCTATAGTATAGTATACGTATAGTTATATAGTTTATATTAATATTTTAAACATCTTTAAGTCTTCATATTAAAATCTTCATTAATATCAATCATCTTAAGGAAATGGCATTGGCAATGATGCTATAAATACTTCATAATGTGTGCTTTTTGTAGCTTGTAAAACCGGTTCTGAAACAAATTTTAAAAATGTGGCTTTTTAGTACATAGTTATTTATAAGGCAGCTTTTGGTACTGAATATTTAAAGAGTATTATATAGGCAATAATTGAATTATCTAATGACGTTTCGTTATGACAATCATCATTGTAGATAATGAAAACCAGAAAAACTGAATATTGTAGGGATAAGCAGAGCAAAAACAGACTACCTCACTAAACTGCTATCTGTACATAAAATCGATGTGATCTTACTTGAGGAAGCTCATGGAAAGCAGGAAGCAATTATAAGCTAGAGGAAACATACCAGGTTTCTTGCTGGCCGATGTGACCTACGATTGCAGGTATGGATCAGCAACGTATGTAAGAGAAACTATTTATGACTGGCAATCCGTAGACACTCTCATAACACACGACATCTTAATAATTACAACTAAAGTAGCTGGAATCAACATACAGAATATTTACAAACCACCAAATGTAAGGATGGCCAAGAAAAATTCCTACAATTTTAGCACACCCAACTGTCTTCATGGGTGATTTTAATAGTCACAATCAATCATGGGGATATTCTAACAACGAAGAAAATGGCGAGAAAATCTACGAGTGGTCTTCTAATAACAACCTCTATCTAGTGTTTGATACTAAAGAAATAGGGACCTTCCATTCTGGCCGCTGGAATAAAGGGTATAATCCTGATCTATGCTTTGTTACAAAAGACTCCGAACACAGACCACTAGGTACTAATAGAACAGTCTTACCAGCGTTTGCCCGTAGCCAACATAGATCAGTTATAATATTCAAAGTCCAATATTTTGTAGAAAAATTAACATAACGGTTCCAAAATTTTACCACATATATATAATAGCTATGTGAACACAAAAAAAAAAAAAAAAAAAAAAATTCAGGTCTCTATCTTAAAAATTGCCTGAGTTATCGTGAAATATAAAAATCGAATTCGTCGAAATTACATTTTTCACGAAAAATGCCGTTTTTTCTACCGCATAGTGTCAATTTTGAGAAATTCGAAAAATGACCTAAATAAAGTACCAATTACATCCACTTTTACATGTGAGACTCGCAATTCGTGAAAATCGAAGCATTATTTCGGGTAGTATTTTTGTACACAGATATAAAAAAAAACAAAAAAAAATCACACATCATTGTAAAACCAATACATTCTTCGCTTCGCTCAGAATCTAAAAAAAAGTTAAAACCAAAACAAAATGCCAGTACAAAAAATGAAAAAATATTTTCTTATATCCAGTAAGACTTAGCAAATTATATTCAATATTACGTATTATTAATCAATTATACAACCACCATAATATACAATAGGTTTTGCATCAAGGTAATATATAGTCAGACCAATATAGTTAATATAAATTCTCTTTTTTAGTCTTTAGATATAAAGAGAACCATATAACCACATAGCATTGTAAAATATATATGTCATACGCTTTAAGGTTTTAAGCATTGTCAAAAATTGAATTGATTTTCGGTATTTTTCATAAATAATATTTACCGCCAGTGAAATTCACTAAACCAGCTAGGGTATGTTGTAAATCTTGTGAAACTAAACGGCGAAATATCACCATATTCATTCTTTGTTCGAATGAGAATGAATCTGCAAAATATCTATTTGAGTCAATGTAGTCCAATTGATCGCGATTAATTAGTTTTAATGAATGGAAATCTACTGATACCCAATCGAATTTTTGGTAATCTATAAATATTTTAAAAAATTGTACAAGTTATTATGTTAAATAATATTATAAACATACATAATTATAATCATTAAATCTCATAATAATAATAGTACATTTTTTAAATAAAATAAATAAATAATCATCGGATTTAAAACTGAATACAAAATATTATACGACTTTTTTCGTTATATTTTATTTAACAAATATACTCGTAATTCTATAAATGTATATAATACTCTAATTGAATATCTACATTGAATTGATGTTTTTATAAATTAAATCATCATTGATTTTATATATCATATATTTTATATTTTATATATGAATAAATTATAAAAGCGAAATATCAATTAAAGTCTGGAAATATTGAAACTGAATTAAAATTGTATTAAAAGTTAAAAGAAAAAAAAATGTTAACACATATATTATAAATTTTAGAGCATTTATTTACCATATGCGGTCACCATATTGCGTTTATATTATTATTCTAAAATTACTTACATTCACCATTATTCAAAATTGAAAAATCTGAAATATATGTAGGTATTGTAGGTACATATATATTACAAATGCTACGTTATTATAACAAATAGCATATCTTTTATATAAATTATTACCACAGTACCTACTATAATTTTATATGAATAAAATTAAAGATTCCATACTTTTGATTATAAATAATATATATATTATATTATATATATATATATAATTAATTTTAATTTAATATTAGATTCTTTACAACTATAAATTCAAAACTTTTTTTACAGGATAGAAAAAGATATTGAAAAGTGGAAATAATTTCGTAAATTCGTAAATATTTAATAAATATTAATTAATAATTATTAAAATAATGCATATCAACTTTTACTTTAATGTTGTAAGTTTATCACATCCAAAGTTACACTATAAACTTGAAATTTGATATGTACATTTTCAATAACATATTCTTGTAAAATATTTTACAAATCGACAGTCACAGATTTTAAAAACTCTTTAATTTTGGATTATTAGAATTATGGAATACAAATAATATTTGATAATGGTATTAAGGATTTATACATATATTTTACACAAATAATGTAATAGAATATTGGAATTATTTCTTCATACATCATTTTTAAATTTAAATATAGGTTATATTAACTACTTTATTAATTTATTATTAAAGTATGTATGTGATTAAACATTGCTCAGTTTAATTTCTTGGAATATTATGATTTACTGTTACATCCAAATATTAATTATAATACAACGATATTTTTGTATTATGATTTTATTTTATTTTGTTATATACCTACTGTGATTTTAGATTCTAAGAGAAGCGAAGAATGTATTGGTTTTTCAATTATGTGTGTCTTTTATTTTTATTTTTTTTTCTTGTCTGAAGACATTTTTACATTTTACTACGCGAAATAATGCTCTAATTTTCACGAATATCGTATGTTTCCGGTTAAAATGTGGATGTAGTTGGTACTTTAATTACGTTATTTTTCGAATTCCTCAAAATTGACCCTATGCGATAGAAAAAACGATCAAAAAGCGACGAAAAAAACGGCATTTTTCACGAAAACTGATATTCATCGAATTCGATTGCAATACCTGTATTTCACAAACTGGCTTTATTCCGCCTATGCTATCCCTAGTAGATGAAAGTGGTGCCCTGATATATGGTTCAGAAATGATAGTTAACAAATTCAAAGATTACTTTGAAGAATTACTAAATAACATACCAGATAATGACGGTAACGACAAAGAAAATAGAGCTTATTACACAGTAGACCAGAAAGTACTTGCCCCTAGTCTGGATGATACAAAAGCGGCAATACATACTCTGAAAAATAATAAGGCATCAGGGGAAGACAGGATTAACTCTGAATTTTGGAAGATAGGAGACCAAGAAGTGGAAAGGGTACTACATTCGATAATTCTACAAATATGGGAAGAAGAAAGACTTCCGGAGAGCTGGAATGAAACACTCATCTGCCCAATATTCAAAAAAGGAGATCGAGGAAAAGTAAAAAACTACAGGGGGATAACCCTATTAAATACAGGATACAAGGTCCTATCATTAATAATATTAAAACGATTAGAGAAATACACCGAAGAAGCTGTAGGATTATAGGAGAATACCAGAGTGGATTCAGAAAAGGAAGATCAACCATAGACCATATATTTGTAGTGAGACAATTAATGGAAAAACACTATGAATACGCAAAATATACCAAATATGGTGTTTGTGGACTATAAACAGGCCTATGATAGCGTGGACAGGTAAAAACTATGGGAGGCGCTCAAGACATTTGGCATCCCTTTGAAAATTATCAAAATGGTACAATTATGCAACAGTAAAACGTATAGTAAAGTAAAACTTGGGAATGAAATGTCTATGGCTTTTGAAATCAAAAGTGGACTATGACAAGGGGATGCCATGTCACCCATATTATTTAACATGTCATTGGAAAAAGTGGTGCGTGAAATGTCAAACGGGGACGAATGGTCATTTGATAGAGGACTACTACTTGCATACGCAGTTGACATCATAATCACTGGAAATACTCGAACAGAAGTTCAAATGAATCTGAATAAATTAATGAAGGCAAGTAAAAATATGGGATTTTTAGTAAATGAAGAGAAGACAAAATACATGGTAGTAACAAGAGGATCAGAGGATAGCCTCAACCTTAAAATAGAAAATAATGAATTCGAACAAGTTAAAGAATTTAAGTACCTTGGTGTAACTCTAAACAACAAAAATATTATGCACGAAGAAATTAATGTGAGGCTGAATGCAGCAAATCGATGTTATTTTGCAATGGAGAGGATATTTAAATCAAAATTGATATCAAAAAATGACAAAGAAAAACTTTATGTGAGTTACATAAGATCAGTATTGACGTATGCATGTGCCACATGGGCCACAACTAAAGGTGATGAAGAAAAACTAAGTAGATTTGAAAGGAAAATATTAAGAAGAATACATGGTCCAGTATATAATACAGGAACCCAACAATGGGAATTAAGATTGAATGCACAACTGAGGAACCTATACAAAAGAGAAAATATTGTACAATGTGTTAAAAGTATACGAATGCAATGGGCTGGACATGCATGGCGAGCGGAAGGATGCCTGATAAAAGAAATAATGACTTGGACGCTAACGGGAAAAAGACCAAGGGGAAGACCTCGAAGAAGATGGATAGACAGCATAAATGAAATATGGAATGCGGCAGACCAAGAAGTTAGGACGAATTGGCAAATCATAGCGCAAGATAGAGAGAAATGGGAGGAGATAGTTTTGGCGGTAAAGATCCTCAATGGATTGTAAAGCCGGATAAAAAAAAAAAAAAACCTGTATTTCACAAAAGTCGATATCTTAGGCAATTTTGAAGTTAGAGAATGATAAATTTTACTGTATGTTAATATAAGTAATAAATATATGTGATAAAATTTTGGAAATGTAACGTTAATTTTTTTACAAAATATGGGACATTGAATATTTCGTAAAAGTCTCGTTTTTATGTATGTATATAATGATTGATAAAATTAGAGTTTTTGGGCATTAAGGTCTGAAAATTTTACTTAAGTATACATACATATTACTAACACGATAATAAAATACTAAAAAATTTCCAAGTCTTAATTTTTTTTTTTTTTTTTTGTAGCTGTTTAAAATTGATATTTTAAGTTTAAACAAAATTCTTAGAATCCGTATGAATATTCTTCTTGTTATTTCTCAATACTTTTACAATAAAATTAAGTAGAAGAAACAAAAACTTTTGGAAAATAATTGAAAATTTTATTGAAGCATATTGATATAAATCTTAAAGTATTTTCAAAATATTACGAATATCTTAAAACTCAATTATTTTTTATATGTATTTAAAATTGAAATTTTAGTAAAATTAATATTTAAAGTATTTATATAGATTTTTCTTATTATTTTACAACATTTTACCTTAATGTTATTTAAAATTAACAAATTTTTTTTAAAAATTATGAAAACTTTATTGAAGCTTACATACATTTAACTTAGTTCCAATTAATAATTTAATATTGTGAATCATTATAATTACGATTTTTTTTTTTTATAGTTGTTTAAAATATAAAAATGAAGAGTTAATACTCCTGCTGCATGGCTAGTAATGTGCGAATCATAGTGTTTAATTTTAATTAGAATTTGGGTGCAATGATAAACCATCGCATTCGAAAAAAGTATTGTGAGCGAAGTTCTGCCAGATATGGGCATTTAGGTGACAATGGATTTTATGAATATTTATATTGAACTTAGAGATTTGAAAATTTATAGGGTTATCATTTATGTACTATATGTATGTGGTATGTGTACCTATTATTGTCTTTATATATGTAATAAAATTTTGTATATTTTATATTTAATAATAAATGTCAAAATTTTAATCAATATTCCTTTTCATTGTCTGACTGAACTTCACTCAAAATCGTTTTTTCAAAATCAAAGGTTTATCATTGCATTCTAATAATTCTAAATAATTTAAAAATTATGATTTGCACACCTGTATCCCTGCGGCAGGAGTATCAGCTCTTTTTTAAATATCATAATTAAATGATAGTACATTATTACTCGTAGATCATTAGTTATCAAATAAAGAGTGAGTTAATATTATTTAGTTTTGATTTTATCCACAAAATGAATAAATATTATATACAAGTTAGGTTAGGTTAGATTTATATTTTATTTATATTTGTACTCGTAATATATGTACCTATATTGAAAGAAACGGTTATTTAAAATGTTTCCTCGAAAGCCAATAATTTTTATTACATTTATATTTATTTTATATAATTCTAAGAACACAAAGTAAATATAAATCAAATCTCTAATTATTATTAATTATTGTTATATCGATATATAACAATATATGTAGGTATCTACTCGTATATTGATATTATATTTTATATGCGTTAGTTTTATACTTATAAATTTATAATACATATTATGTGTAGAATATTATATTAAACATTATTATTATTTAATAAAAAAATAATTTAAAGCATGTGAATTTATCTCACTTGTGAATAAATCTCGTAAATCATACATATAAATATCATCATCTGAAATAATAAAATAATAAATAATAATCTAAATTCTCACAAAATAAAATAGTTAGGTGAATTAGTTAAATAATGAACGCACTATTTATTAATATAGAAAAAATCAGAAATATATATAAATATAATTTTACCCATATGTATAACATAATAACAATATTCATAAGATCCCTCTAGGATTATTTCTGTCAATAACTTTTGAGCTTTTGTTCAGATATATTTAAATTCGGATTTTAGTAATTTATTTCTTTATAAATTAATCATATTTTATATTAAATTTTTTTTTCTTTGAATACTTTAAATTTATAATAAAAAAAAAAATAAAATAAAATATATTTAATGTCTAATTATATAAGTTTCAATTGAAAATTAAAGATTAATAGTAATGAATAGGGTTCGAATTTGAAGGCAAAATCCTTAATAATCATAATAGAAAAATAATTTTTTTACAAAAATGTGTTTCATTTAATTTCTAACACGATGGATTTTTTTTTTACTAATTATTGCCTTTTTTAGTTATAAATGCTTTTTTGTTTTTATTGTCATTTGTACTTATAAAAGCAAAAGCTTTTTTTTTTTTTTTTTTTGTTTAATTTTCAATTGATTTAATAATTTTATACACAGCTTACGTATTTTCGGTATATATATATATATATGTGTTTTATTCTTAGCACTATTCTTACACCTACTAATATTTCATATTTCTCCTATAGTGCTAATCTCTACTGTTAATATAGAAGTGTGTAAATATTTTAATAATAGTAGGTATACATACTGGAATAATCAAGATCAATATAAGTATTTTCTAAAAATTTTAAATAGGTATTATTATTAATTTGATTATAAAAAATAAATTTAAATAAAGAATTGAATAATTAGAATTGAAAAAAATAAATAATTCTATTAGTGTATTATATAATTATATTGTATATGTAAACACATTATTTGAATCAAATAAGAAAGATAATTAAAAAGTGAAATATTTACAAATATAAAACTCTTATATTAAAATATTCATGGAAAAGTATAGACTATAGATATTAATATATTTACCGGAAGACAGTAGGCAGATTGTGTTATCTATATAATATAAATTTTGTCATTTTTTTTTTTATTTATTGACTATATTTTAATAACACTAAATAGAGAATTATATATATTATATTGCATATGTCAAGATTTCAAGAATATTATAATTATATATTTATATAACAAGAAATCAATAAAAAAGATGTCTTCAATATATGATTAAATATAATAAAAATTAATAAATAAAAATTATTTAAAAATAAAATAAATATAATTATAAATATAATTTATTATTAGATTGTGAGTAGAAGTGTAAAGCGAATGATGTTATGGTTTTACAATGATGTGTGTCTTTCTTTTTACGTCTGTAAGCACTATTTCGACAAATAATAAAATGTTACGATTTTCTGTATACCTAGCAAAGATTCTGTAGGAAATTGGATGTAGTTAGTGATTTATTTAAAGTATTATTCGAATTTCTCAAAATTTAACTTATGCGGCAGAGAAAACTATAGAAATGACGAAAATTCAGCAATATTAATATTTTGACGAAATCGAACTTCTCTAAAAATATCTGTATTCTACCATATAACACCATTTGAAGTTTGTACAATTAAAATATAATAATAATAATAATAATAATTATTATTATTATTATTTTAGTTTAGCCAATGTGGCTATTGTTTAGTATATCGGTATTTTCTAAGCTGGTTATCGATCAGTTATCTTAATTTATCACATTACATTTTATCTCTGACAAAATAATCGTACTTAGGTACTTTCATTCGTGATGCAGTAGTATCGTTGTGAATTGTGTAGGACCTTTATAATTTTTGACAATGGAGTTAGCCAATATGCGTAAACAATTTTATGAATCAATTAATTTATTATTGCTTAAAAAAGGTGATAATAAATCATTTTAAATTGTCGAGCAGCTAAAAAATTATATAATTCGAAGTACCATAGTAGTTTATTTTGTGAAAATAAATAATAATAATTATACATGATTTTGTTGATTTAAATTATATTTTATTAAATAAATGAAATATTACCCATAGTGATTATCAATCGTAGGCATTTTATAAATTGCCTAGACATTATCAGCATTGCTTTACGTAATTAGCCACTGTTAATAATGACTGGTCATTACCGATAATGACTGATTTCCGATATTAACGGTAACATATATATATGTATAAATTAAACAAATAAACTAGGTATATTGTTTATACATATTTTCAAATAGCAGTCGAAAAAAATATATATAATATCATGAAGGTATACTGATCATCATTTTACAGTTTGTATACAGGATAAATTGTGTATACAGTGATTAAATCATTATGATGAGTTTATGAGTAATATTAATAACTATAATGAAAATATTATATACAAATTATCTTTTTACTGTAATGTTTTAATTAATCAATCAAGAATAATAGTTAATTCATATTTTTCTTTTTTTCATATTGTAAATTAATAACTAATATAATACAAATTATTAATAACTTACCATTTGCACCTGTATATACTCCATCAAATTCTGAAAAAAAATATTACATACATATTTACTATACCTATAAATGTATTTTATTACTTCTTAATAATATAATATTTATTTTTAATTTTAGTAAGTTTTTAACATATTATACCTATTTATAATGTCATTATTATTCATTTCAGTTTAATAATTTAAATTATTTATTTGATATTCAATGCATTTGATTGAATTATATTATACATAAAGTACAAGATATTTGAATTAAAATGTGTAGACAATATTATATACATATATAATAATAGGAACACTTATAGGTTATAGGTCATAAATCATAATAAATAATTTATACCTATAAGATATAACCTAATTCAATGTTAAAAAATCCAAAATAAAATCCCATGTTAATATACATTAAATTATTTTAATGCATATTTTATTAACATAAAAATAAAATTGTTTTTGAAATTTGATAATAACATTTCACTATTCAATTTATGAAAAATAAATATATTTCATTAAAAATATTATAATATTTTACACTTAAACTAATAATTTTTGTTGTTGTTTCAATAAATATAATAGAAATCTACATCTTCAAATTATTATACTAGCAAACAATTAAAAATTTATATCTACTGTGTGAATCTTTGAGTAAAAACTTTAAGTCTGTAAATTAAAAGGAATAAGATTTTAATAATAATAATAATAATAATAATAATAATAATAATAATAATAATAATAATAATAATAATAATAATAATAAAATAAATAAAATAATATAATTAATAGTATAATGAGAATAACATCTGTTAGTGCACAAGAATATAATAACCATCCAAAAGGTTTTGAAATATTAAAATATGTAGAATTGTAGAAGAATGTTTAACGTATTTGTTTGTGTATAATGGACTGTATTTTTTGGTTTATTTTATTATAGAACACATGTATTTTAAATATATAAAAAGTTTTATATTTAAATCTTTCTAATAAAATAATCACATTTCCATGTTATAATAATTATATAGCGCACGTCCGTGTCCGCGCGCGATAGCATTCCAAATCGGACTAACTACTACACAATAAATCTCGACACGATACCACAAATCATTCCCGATTGAAAATTCCCCAACATACTCCCCCTTGAAACATAGTTTCAACAAAAAAATTATATAATATTAATTAATTTTACAACAAAAAAAAAATTATTTAGCGCCGGACACAGATATATATATAAAAAAAAAATTATAAATACAAAAACAAAATTAATAAATAATAAATCAAAATAAATACAATTAATAAATAAATTATTGATTCACTCGCTAACATGCGTTACATATATGGTATAATTATAAATACATTTTTTTTTTACATATATAAAAAATTTTTTTTTTTTTACTCATGATCTCTTTGATTTTGTCCCGGTAAAGGACATACTAATCTCACAGCTCTCTTTTTTATACCGTTCCGAGTATTTATATCTACAACTCTTATCACACCATCATTTCCAGGATAGACTGACACGATTCGTCCCAAGCACCAATGTAATGGAGGAACATTTGACTCCTTGACCAACACCATCGTGCCCACTGAAATATTTTCCATGCCGTGACTGCACCATTTAGCTCTGACCTGCAGTTGATTCAAATACTCCATTTGCCACCTTTTCCATATTCCTTGAGTGATTTTTTGTATTCTTTCCCATCGTGATAGATAATTTTCATTTTTTTTCGATTGGTCAATTTGAGGTAAAGCTAAAAGTGAGCTTCCTATTAAAAAGTGAGCGGGGGTAATTATAGCAAGATCATTAGGATCACTTGATAAAGGCACGAGAGGTCGTGAATTAAGACATGCCTC
The DNA here is from genome assembly GCA_021307375.1 of Tetraneura akinire. Classification (NCBI taxonomy): domain Eukaryota; kingdom Metazoa; phylum Arthropoda; class Insecta; order Hemiptera; family Aphididae; genus Tetraneura; species Tetraneura akinire. The sequence continues at coordinate 2,488,062 of JAIUCT010000020.1, read as the reverse complement.
AATTTGCACCAACACAGTATACATTTCATCGTACGTTAATTTTGTTGCCGCGATAGTTCTATTTAGATGCTTTTTTACCGACTTAACTGCCGCCTCCCATAATCCGCCAAAGTGCGGTGACCGTGGTGGTATAAAGTGCCACGTTATGAAATTGTCATTAAAAAATGATCGAATCTTTTCGTTATGTTCTTCAGAACTCCATAACGTTTTTAATTCATTGAGTTTTCTATTAGCTCCCACAAAGTTCGTGGCATTGTCCGAATATATATGTTTACATATACCACGTCTGGAAATGAATCGTTTTAATGCGGCGATAAAACTATCAGTTGTTAACTCATAAACCAATTCAATATGTATTGCTTTTGTAGCAAAACAGATAAAAATACATATATATGCCTTGTTAATTGTTGCATTTCTTCTTTTATTAGATTTTATACAAACTGGACCTGCATAGTCCACCCCACACGTCTCAAAACAGCGACTTGGTTTTTCTATCCGATATTTCGGTAAATTACCCATTATCGGATTTAGAGTGACAGGTTTTAACTTAAAACAATTAATACAATTATGCACTACCTTTTTTGCCGTATTTCGACCTTTTATCGGCCAATATTGCAATTGAATAGAAGCCAGCATGGCCTGTGGACCGGCGTGTAATAATCTTTCGTGCTCATGACGAAAGTATAACGAAGAAAATGGTTCAATGTATGGTAATATAATTTGATGTTTTTGCTCGTACGTAATATTTGCCGCATTTATTAATCGACCGCCGACCCGCAATATACCGTTTGTATCAAGGAACGGGTTTAATGTAGATAAACGACCTTTCACTCGTTTACCTGCTGTACCGTCTTTATCTACATTTTGTAGATTATTTATTTCCGCTGCAAATGCATATTTTTGAATTATCTTTATTAATGTCATAGTAGCTAATTGAATTTCGTTCACACATAATAATCCTTTTTTTAATGACGTATTTCGCTTCTTACATAGTGCATTGTTGTAAAAACGTAATATGTACGCCACGACGCGTAATAATTTTCTCCACGAGGAATATCGATTGAATATAAATAACTCTTCACTTTTTATTGTTGCCGTCACCACTACTGGCGATTCTTTTTCTTCTATCGATACGTCCTTTAATATATTTTTGTTGTTGTTGCTGTCTTCGCTGCACAAATACTCATTTTCATTTTTTAATTTGTGCAGCCATTTAGGACCATGCCACCACAAATCACTATTTTTAAGTACGGTTGGTGTACATCCACGTGATAGCATGTCCGCTGGGTTGTCATTCGATTTTACATAATACCAATCTTGTTTTTTTGTTACCTCTTGTATTTCGCCTATTCTATTTGCTACATACGTTTTCCAGCGAGACGATTCTGCACGTATCCACGCTAAAACTACTTGTGAGTCGGACCACCAATATTGTTCTGAAATATTAACGCGTAACGTAGGGATAATATTTACTGATAGTCGTGCTAGTAGTACCGCTGCGCACAATTCCAAACGGGGAATTGTCGTATTTTTAAGTGGCGCGACCCGTGATTTGGCACATATTAATTTCACAGTTATTTTTCCATCAACTGTTTCAGTACGTAAATATAGGCATGCACCATAAGCGTGTGACGATGCATCTGCGAAGCCATGCACCTCTACGCGCGTAAAAGTGTCCACGTTTAACCAGCGTGGTATTTTTATTTTATTTATATTTTTCAACTCGTTCCAAAATTTTTCCCATTGCTTACATATTTTCTCGGATAATGTTTCATCCCAATCAACCTTTTCCAACCATAGGGATTGCATGATTATTTTTGCCACTACCAATACTGGACCTACAAGACCCAATGGATCGAATAGACTAGCAATACACGCTAATATATTTCGCTTGGTATATATTGATATATTTGATTCTTTTATATTATACGATAAGTTATCATCACGCGGTTCCCAAAATACACCTACAGTTTTTACCGCGCCTGCGCCCAAGTCTAATGACATACATGTGTTTGTGTCGACGCCGGGAATATTTTCTAATAACTTGGAATTATTCGCTGTCCATTTTGCCATTGTAAACCCTGCTTTGCTTAGCGTAGTTATTAAAGTATTACGTAAATATATAGCTTCTTGTATAGTGGATCCACCTGTTAAACAATCGTCTACACAAAAATCATGTTTAATAATATTCGATATCAAAACGTCATTACATTTTTCCGATAAAACAGATAAGCATTTAATGGCCTGGAAACTTGCCGATACCGTGCCATACGTTACCGTACATAATCTATATACTTTAATTTTATCATTGTTATTGCACCGCCACACTATTCGTTGATAATTACGATGCGATTTATCAACCCAAATTTGGCGATACATTTTTGTGACGTCTCCAGAAAATGCATATTTATGAGTTCTAAAACGAGCAATTATTTTTATTAAGTCTTCCTGTATAACTGGTCCCTTCATTAGTACGTCGTTAAGAGATAATCCCGTATCAGTTTTACTTGACGCGTCGAATACCACGCGCAATTTTGTAGTACGACTATTCTCATTTATTACGTATGAGTGTGGTATGTACACACAATCACACCCATCTCTATTTATCTCTTCACCTACCACTTCCTCCATGTGTCCGAGTTCAAAATACACCTGCATAAAATTTTTATATTGATTATAAATTTCCGGGTTTTTTATTAACCGGCGCTCCAATGATAAAAACCGACGTAGCGCTGTTTGATATGATCTACCTAAATTATTTACATTGTTTTTAAGTGGTAACTTTACGATAAATTTTCCTTTTTCATCGCGTCTTGTATTTTTTATAAAATGTTCGGCGCATTGCTTTTCTTCATTTGACCAGATTTCCTTTGCGGGACATTCCTCCGTCTTCCAAAACATTTCCAATTTTTCAGATAAACACATATCGTGGTTTGTGCACACCAACATACAACTATTTGAGTTAACTGTATTTCCCTGGACAGTACCACCGGCCACAATCCATCCTAATTTCGTCTCTTGTAGGAATGGACCTGTAGGACTTAACCTGACTATATTGTTTCCCATAATATCCCAGTATGCATCCGCTCCGATTAACATATCTATTTTTTCTTGTTTATAAAAATAAGGATCTGCCAAATTAATATTTTCTGGTATATTATTTCTTAATACTTCACACGTAGTGGTTGGTAATTTTCCCGTAATTTTTCGTAATACCAATGCTTGCCGTGTTAGTTTAAACGAATTTATACGCGACCGTAATGTTATTGTTAATTCGTATTCCGCATTATGTTTACTTCCCGCTACACCAGTTATCGGATAATTTACTCGCTTCCGTGATAAACATAATTTCTTCATCATTTCATCGGTCACAAAATTACTTTGGGACCCACTGTCCATTAATGCACGGCATGTGTACCACGTATTATCTTTTCCCAATATTTCTATTACTGCCGTGGCCAATAATACTTGCCTGTTGGTTTTTAGTTGATTTACGTTTTCACTAATTGATGACATTACGATAGCCGACGACGTTTGTTCAGACCCGTATGCACAGGTTTCTCCCACCGCCATTATCGCTGTATTCGATAGATTGTTACTATTCATATTGTTACGAGGCGCCTGAAATTGCCCGTTTATTTTATTTTTATGAAGTAAAGAATTGTGTAATAAATTACATTTTATGCACTTCCTAGCTCGACATTGATCGGTTCTATGATTATTTCTAAAACAATTACTACATATTTTCATTTCACTGACTTTCTTAATTCTCTGTTCAACACCCATTTTTAGAAATTCGGCACACTTATACATAGGATGCTGACCTTGACATAGGTAACATTTTATTATTGTTTCAGATACATAACTTTGTATTTTTCGGGGGAATTGTTTACTTTTTTCATTTTTGCCTTTTGCGCTTTCAACTGCCTCTAACACTTGACATCGATCATGCAAATATTCTATTATTTCTTGCACCGCCGGCAACTCTTTTTTTGCATTTATTGTCTCCCATTGTCTTAATGTATTGGAATCCATTTTCGACGTAATTACGTGTAATAATAATGCACCCCAATTGTCCGGATCATGACCTAATGCCTGCAACGCCTGGCGATGTTGATTTAACGTGTTCGTAAATTGCCTCATCTTATCCGCTGACTCTTCACGCATATGTGGCAAGTCATATATACTTTTCGTATGTGACTGGATTAATAATCGTTTATTATCATATCTATCCGTTATAATTTTCCACGCGGCTGTGTAATTTATTTCTGATGTTTCCATATTTTTTATAATTTTTAATGCCTCCCCCGACACCGAAGTTTTCAAATAATGAAATTTTTGCACCTTAGTTAAATTTTCATTTTCATGCACTAACGATGTAAACATATCTTGAAATGCTGTCCAGTCATCAAAACTTCCATTGAACATAGGAATTTCCAATGGTTTTAATTTTATGCTTTTCGATACGTCGTGTATTTCCCTATTCACGTCGCTTATCGTATTCACACCAATACTTAATTCTTTATTTACTTCACTTACATTTTTCAATCTATCTTCCGCTATTGCCATCAATTCAAAATACATTTCCACAAAACCATCCCTATATGCCAATTGATCTGCGCTTGAATCCTTCGCCTCTATTTTACTTTGTACATTGTCAAACTCATCCCAAAGCTTTTCTATTTTTTCCTTTCTTAATTTTAAATGCGTTTTATTTTTCCCGTTATCTTCATTTAGAAATGATTGGAATTTAGTTAATTGGCATTTTATTTGCCCTCTTCGTATATTCATCTGCGCAATCTCGTTTTGAACCGTATTATCTGTGTCGTCAATTGGTATATTATGTTGCCTTGACATTATCTCTCTAATGAGTTTACAATTTATTTACCTATATTGAACCTTGAACCTTGATCACTTCCCTCTGTGATCGAATGTCGTATTAATACCTTGTGCTTGTAGTTTCTATATAACCACGTTTTTGTGCCGCGTGTTGAAATTACCAATTTACCCTTTTTCACACTGCGACACTGCCCCTTTTATAATAATGCAGTTCACTTACCCTACTGACTGACTTTTTTACCTTTCTTGAGTCCCTTTTTGAATGCTCCGCACTTACACCAATTCCACTCGCGTTAAACCACACTATATAATATTTTGTCGCACTAATCCGGCTCGTTTGGACCAAATGTTTGTGTATAATGGACTGTATTTTTTGGTTTATTTTATTATAGAACACATGTATTTTAAATATATAAAAAGTTTTATATTTAAATCTTTCTAATAAAATAATCACATTTCCATGTTATAATAATTATATAGCGCACGTCCGTGTCCGCGCGCGATAGCATTCCAAATCGGACTAACTACTACACAATAAATCTCGACACGATACCACAAATCATTCCCGATTGAAAATTCCCCAACAGTATTAATGTATAGGTATTCGTTTAATAAGAATGTACAAATGTCAAGAATGCTTTAAGTAAATTGCCATTCTCGAAATTTTTGTAACAAAATTTATTATATATTGCCATTCCCAAAATATTTATATATTACATTGAAAAATTAAAATTCAACTTAAGACGCATTTGGGAAATGATTTTACTTTGTTCCTTGTTAAATGTGATACTCTGTCTCTGAATGACGATAGATGTAGTTAATATTATAATATGGAATGGTAATGTATAAAATATACTATACTCATTTAGTATAATTATGAGTATAAATATGAGTGTAGTGTAGGTATATGTATATGTACCTAAGTGTAATGTGGCATTCAAAATGTCATCAATTATAAAAAATTAGGTGGCATAGGATGAAAGAAATTATACATAGTAAAAATCAATGGAAGAGATAAAGATATGAAAGAGATACAGGTGTAAAGAGAATAATGTTGAATTTTGATTAAAATTTGATTGATACATCATTATATTCGAAAAACTAATCTAAGCGAAGTACTGTCAGTTTTGGGTAGGTATTTAGATGTAAATCAAGGTGTTTTATTGGAAAGTATATTGAACGTAGAGACTTACATATTATGTAAAAATTTTAATCAATACATATTATATTATCTGATGAACTTCGCTCAAAATCGTATTTCCGAATATAGTGATGTATCATTGCATTAACGTTTTAATCAAAATTCAACACATCAACACTATCCTCTTTACACCTGTATAAAGAATACAGGATTGCTTTTTATACTTTAAATAGCTACAAAAAAAAAAAAAAAAAAATAAAATAAAATAAAATAAAAAATAAATAAATAAATAAATAGATAAATATCCTAAATGTAATACCTATTCATAATTATTTGAATGTACGATAAGTAAAATGTATTTTAGCTTCAATAAAATTTTCAAAATTTTCTAAATATTTTGTCAATTTTATTTAAAATTATTGTAAAATATTGAAATATAATAAGTAGAAACCATATAAATACATTTATTATTTTTACTCAAATTTTTACTTTAAACACCTTCGAAAAAATTGATACTAGGTTTTTCTAATATTTAAGAAATACGTTAACCAATTTTATTATATAAATTATAAATTTATAACTAATTTTATCCCATATACACAGTACCTATGTGAACACCCGAAATATGTTTCGAGTGTCTAAGTTTAAAATTCCTTGATTTATAGTGTAATATTGAAATTGAAATTTCAGTTTTCTTGAACAATACTCTTTTTTCATCATTTTTTGGTTGTTTTTTTATCACATATGGTCAATTTTGAGCAATTCGAAAAATGACCTGAATAATGTACCAACTACATCCACATTCCAACCGTAAACATATGCCATTTATTGAAATTAGTGCATTATTTCTGGTAGAAAATAATTGACTTTAAAAAATAAATAAATAAAAAATACATATTGTAAAACAAATGCATTTTTCGCTTCACTCAGAATCTAAAATTGGAAATGATCAAAATGTAATGAATCGTTATCAATGACAAAAAATAATTGGAAAAGACAATACTGATATAAAAATATATTGTTTTATAGAATTGTATACAATTTATGTAAATTACGTACATAGGTTTTCATCAATGTTTTCATCTGCAATACATTATAATAATTATAATGATGGAACTTTGAAGTTACACAATATATAAATATTGATACAATGATGTATATATTTGAAATTAAATTTAACAAAAAAATATAAAAAATTTATTTCCACTTAAAATTATAAACATTAAAGAAATATTTAAAGTGAATATTTCCTTTAAACAATTAATTATTTTTATTTTCCATTTATTTAATAAGAACTAATAAATGATATATGTAATTTTATAAAAATATTTAATATAGATAATTTTTACTTTAATTATTATTAGCTTTTTTATTATTCGTAGTACCTAATAATTAATTTACATATAATAGAGTAATTTGAATTACCTTCCTCGCCTACAAAATAAGAAAATAAAACATATTTTATTAAGTACATTACTACAAAAAAAAAGTATATTTCTTTAAAATTTTATCAACTGATAACAGATTATATTTTAATTAAAATATAATTTTAAAATTATAATTTCTTTTTAATGTGATAAATACTAAATTGCTAAATATTACATAATTATTATTAATGCAAACAAAATATTTGTACAACACGGAATAGTCACGGATATACGAATTTTTTTTAGAACTTACAGGTTTATTGTTACTATAACCATCACGCAATGTCGTAAATTATATTTAGTTGTATATTCATATATATACTCGTTTATATATATATGACATATGTTACCGTTAAATTATGAAATGATATTATTTCATGAAATATCTTGGTGTTTTATACAATAACTAAATTAAAACGTTAAATCATGTCATTTATAACTTAACTAACTTGTTATTTAATTAATTCCCCAATAGTGTTTTGATATATCATATACATAGAAAATTGTTAAAATAAAATTAGTTTTTTCTAAATTCGTGTAAACTGACATGTGTCGTCCGTATCGATATATTATCGATAACAGGTATGAATGATATATTAATTAAAATGATTTAAAATAAAAGATAAGTTTAGAACATTTGGACATTTATTGTTAATCGTTAATGGCTATTATAGGTAGTTTAGTCTTTAATGCTGGTCCATAACAGTATTTAATAGCAGATTTATTTTATTACAACCAAACTTTTCCTTATGTGAGTATCACATGTTATTTTTAATGCTTTTGAATTTTTTCAATAATTATCATTATAACTTATTACATATTTTTATTAATATAGAATATAGATGAAGAAATAAGTATAATGAAAGAACAATTTTGCAACAATGTTAATAATTGTGAGCGTAAATCAAATAGTTCTATTTTAACTGCGGAAAAATATTTAAATTTATATATATATATATATATATATTCCTAATTCTTCAAGTCATTTAATTGCTTCCGTAGTAACTTTGTTGAGCTCTGCTAATCTCCCTGGAAATGATCTGAATGGACATTCGTCTGCAATGTGTCTTGTGGATTGGATTTGATGCCCATAGTCGCATTGTGGGGAGGGCCTTAAACTTCATCGGTTTAACATGAGTCCAGTGCGTTCATGGTCAGTTTTGAGTCTGTTTAGGGCTATAAATTGTCTCCTGTGGAGGTTAAATCCGGTGGGTTGCAACATAGGTTGATCGAAGAGATGGTACGTGTCGATATTGTTAGCCCTCCAATCTTTAGTCCAATTTGACATCAGGTCAAATTGTTCCGTGATAAATTTCCCTGCCAGTTTCAAAGTCAGTTTCCTGGATTTAAATCTTTGTAATGGGCCAACATTAGTGCAATCACTGTGGATAGGAAGTTCAATATTCCTGGAGCATTTAATCCATTCTCGGACCAATGAGTTCAACCGACGAAGATTCGGTGGGGCAATGTTACTCAATAAAGGAAGCCACTGAGTAGGCGTTGATTTGACCGCTCCTGAAATGGTTCTCATGACTGAGTTTAGTTGGATATCGATTTTGTTCTCATGGGTACTATTGACCCACACTGGGGCGCAGTATTCAGCTACTGAGTACGTTAAAGCTAATTTAGAGGTGCTAAGTGTATGGGCTTCAGCACCCCATGACGATTTGGTCAGCTTTTGTATTAAATTGTTCCTATTTACGTCATCATAGGTATTTTTGATAGACATGACTAGATAATAATAATATCATACACCAACACGGCAACACCATTATGAATGTTTTTGAATTTTGATTAAGATTTAAATTAAAAATGTTATACCTAACGCATGTAATAATCTCCTCGTGCATTCCAGAAATGAACTGTATTATATTAATAAAATGAAATAAATTACCAGTAAGGAATTTTTGAAAATGAGTTCGAAATATTATTTGAAATTTTATATATTTTTCCATAAATTCAGCAATCTCATGATCTGAAATAAAAATAATTAAATAATTATAAATTGATTGAAGTATTCATGGATTGAAATATAATGTTGCTATTTGCCGAATTATCCATGTTTTGGTTCTGACGTTTCTGAAGCAAACCCAAAACATGTATATTTAAATATAACACAGGTAAAAAGTATATTATAATAATACAGAACTTTAATCGTGATATTTAAAATATTAGATTCTGAGCATAGCAAAGAATGTATTGGTTTTACAGTGTTGTGTGTCTTTTTTTTGTTTTTAGGTCTGAAGACACTTCTACTACCTACCCGAAGTAATGCTCCGATTTTCATGAATAGCATATGATTGAAAGTGAATGTAGTTGATACTAAATTTAGGTCATTTTTAAAATTTCTCTAAATTGACTCTATGTAATAGAAAACACGAAAAAAAAGACGAGCTAATACTCCTGCCGCAGGGATATAGAGTGAAAATCATACTGTTTAATTTTAATTAGAATTTGAGTGCATTAATAAACCATCACATACGGAAAAACGATTCTGAGCGAAGTTCAATCAGATAATGTTGGTATTGATTAAAATGTTGACATTTTTTATAAAATATTTAAAACGCAAAATTTTATAACACGCGTATAGGGACCTAATACGTACACAAATATTACGTAAATAAACACCCTATAATATTTTCACATCAATATTTACATTATACAAATATCATAAAAAAAATTTCAATTTTATTTATCATTTTTGTAAAATATTGAAATATAATAGTAAGAATTCATACAAATACTTTAAATATTAATTTTAATGAAATTTCAATTTAAACAACTATAAAAAATAATAAAGTTTTAAGATTTTCCTAATATTTTAAAAATTTGTTAAAATTTATGTTGGAAATCCTCAATAAAATTTTCAACAATTTTTCAAATTTTTTGGAATTTCTAACAATTTTTATTGTAAAATTATTAAGAAATAATAAGAAGAATATTCGTATGGATTTTCGTTTAAACCAAATATATCAACTTTAAACAGCTACGAGTATAAAAAAAAAATTGAGAATAGGGATTCTTCTAATATATATTCGTATGATGTAAAGTAATATGTAAGTATACTTCTTCAGACCTTAATGCCCAAAATTGCCAATTTTATAAAATATTATTTACATAAAAACGAGAATTTTACGAAATATTCAATGTCCTATATATTGTAAAAAAATTACATTACGGTTGCAAAATTTTACCACATATATATATAATACCTATGTGAACACTCAATAAAATTGTCAAGTCTCTAATCTAAAAATTGCCCAAGTAATCGTGAAATATTTAAACGAATTCATCAAAATTTTAGTTTTCGTGAAAAATGTCGTTTTTCGGTCATTTCTTCGTTGTTTTCTCTAACGCATAGGTTTAATTTTGAGAAATCTGAAAAATGACCTAAATAAAGTATCAACAACATCCACTTTCCAACCGGAAATATATACTATTCGTGCAAATCGGAGAATTTTACGGGTAGTAAATTTTAGTAGAATTTCAGTTCAATAATGCAACATATCTAGTTGTCTCAAATATTTTGTAGTATTTTTAAGTTCAATACTGAAATATGTGCTTAAGTATTCTATGTAAGTGAATAAAAATTAAGGTATACCTAGTTAAATTTTGGCTATATATTATAAGTGTATTCCAAATTTGGGTTTTCTATCTAAAAAATTAAATGATTTATAGTAATTCTAAAATATTGAGTTATTTAAAATAATTATTCCCGAAAAATTAGATTTATTAGTTGTTGCAGTTTTGAACTGAGGCGTTGACATAATAGTGTGAGGTGATTTTTTCCAATAATTACCACCTGTATTGTCTACAATTGTATACGATAGTTTCAATGATACGTTGTCAAAATATCCTAATGACATAGAATTATAGAAATGATATCAATGAAAACTATTTATGCAAAGAATTTGCATTAATGTTAATAAATTTAGCTAGAGAGCAAAACGACGAAAAAATGTCATTTTTCATGAAAACTGAAATTTCGACGAATTCGGTTTCAATATTTCTGGACAAATCGGGCAGTTTTGAAGTTAGAAATTTGAAAGTTTTATTGCGTATTCACATAAGTTATATATTATAAATATGTGGTGAATTAATTTTTCGTTAATTTTTCTACAAAATATAGGACGTTGAATATTTCGTAAAATTTTCGTTTTTATGTTTGATAAAATATGCAATATTTTTGGCATCAAGGTCTGAAAATTTTACTGAAGTATATTTACGTATTATTTAATATCATATAAAAATATTAGAAAAATCCCTAGTCTCAATTTTTTTTTATTGCTGTTTAAAGTTGATAATTTTAGTCGAAAATATTATGAAGAAAATGACGAAAAAACGGCATTATCTGACTGAACTTCGCTCAGAATCGTTTTTTTCGAATGCAATGGTTTATCATTGCATTCAAATTATAATTAAAATTAAACACTATCCTCTTTACACCTTTATCCCTCCATAACAGTATCCCTCTCTTTCTTTTTTTTTTTTTTAATTGCAGCTACAAAATGTTTAATAATTTACTGTAATATTTCATTTGTTAACATTGAAGTAGTGAATATAAATATTAGTTAGTACCTATACTTAATAATAACATAACTAGCTATGACAATAATAAAATTAATTAAAGGAATTGAAATTATTTAAATTATAAAAAGACGATCAGATACTCCTGCTCAGGGATATAGGTGTGCATATCATAGTATTTAATTATAATTATAATTTAAATGCAATGTTAAACCATTGCATTCGAAAAAACGATTCTGAGCGAAGTTCAGTCAGATAATGTAGGTATTGATTAATATTGCCGTTTATTCGTCATTTTTTGGTGGTTTTTTCTACCGCATAGGGTCAATTTTGAGAAAATCGAAAAATTATCTAAATAAAGTACCAACTACATCCACTTTGGTACCGGAAACATATGCTATTCGTTATAATCGGAGCATTATTTCGGGTAGTAAAAGTGTCTTCATACTTAAAAAGAAAAAAAAAGAAAAAAAAAAAAAGACACACATCATTGTAAAACCAATGCATTCTTCGCTACGCTCAGAATCTAAAATTAATGAACACAAAATAATTAAATTGATCAAATAATTTCATAATTTAAAACACATGAAATTTTAGTGCATTAATTATTCAAATACAGATAACATATTATACAATTTACCAATTTACCATTCATAATATGTAGATATAGAGAAAATCCTCTTGTAAATTCATTTATATTCATAAATTCTTCCAGTAGGGTATTTAGATAACTTTTTATATTATATGAGTTCTTGATATGAGGAAAATCTTAAATAAAAAAAATAATAAGGATTTCTTAATATCAGTGTTAAAAAAAAAGTCGATCGGATAATGCTGTGAAAAATGATCGTGTTGTTTTTCTCAAGTCGTCTGCATTAGCAAAGATACTCAAGGACTAATGTAGATAACGTACTCGCTGTACTATACTGTTGGAAACAACCAAAAATAATTTTTAATAGGTATGGTATCATGATATCGCAGTGTTAAAAAAAAAAATTTAACACTTGTATTTTTCACTGGTTTAAATTTGTATTGTGACTGTATTTATTTAGTACATTATACGTGTACGAAATAAGCTGTACGGTTTTTACAATGAATCCGGAAACACTCTGGTCATTTTCAACAGTATCAGAACCGGATAACAATAAATCGTGAATTCGTCAATTATTCAAACTATTTTAACATCGTTAATACAACATTTATGTTATATATACGTATACCAAATGAAAACATTATTTTTTTGAAAATCATAATTAAAAAGAAGATATATTTTACTTAATTGAGTATTGTTAAATATATTATTATAAAATTTAAAAACTCGTAGAACAACAATAAAAGTAATAAGTTAAAAATTATATTTTGTTCATGATAATATTAATTATTAACTATAACTCACATATCATGTTGTACATTATTAATAATAATTCTGAATAAACAATTAATACATTTTGCATTTGTTTTTTCATTAAATATATAGTATCAGTTTTTAATGATTCTGCAATGTTTAAAATAAAATAATATGAAATGAAATTAATTTTAAATAATTACATTTTAATATTATATTGTTTAAAAACTAATTCTTATTTTTATATAACCAAATAATTAGAAATCAACAAATGGCAATAATAACTAAAATAAAGAATACAATTTCTACAATTGTGTTAATTGATATTAACGATAATATTTTGTTCTTACATGAATTTTGATACAAATATAATATTATATTACTTCATAATACTTATAATTAAGTAATTATAAAATATATTAACTTTATCTCCTACTACTAGTACTATAAGTAGGATAAAAAGGGGGCTTCTGGATCCACCAGCGCCACCACCACCTAATGATAGGTTACGTAGTTGTGATAAAAAAAAAAATTAGTTTAGGTTAGGATAGGTTAGGTTAGGTTAGATGGTGGTAGCGGCGGCGGTGGCGGTGGTGGTGGTGGTGGTGGTGGCGGATCCAGAAGCCCCCTTTTTATCCTACTACTATACTACAGTATAATTATATAATTTATAAAATTCACAATAATTTACGTATACATTTTTTACCCATACACTACAATAATCATTATATTTAAAAAAATAGAAAATAGAGTATTAAATAGGTAATAATAACATAAATAATTTAATTAAATACTTATTAAAATATATAATTACAAACCCAATGGCATTATATTTTGAAAATTTGTTGGATCAACTAAAATAAGATAAATAATTAACATAACATTTTTATTCAATTAATAAGTTGAAAATTGTTAAGGTACCAAATTGTGTATATATTTTAAATTTTGAACGAAGAAATAAATCTTTTGGTTTTACAATGAGGTATATCTTTATTTTTCTATTTTTAATTTTATATGTATAAAAAATTCTTATATTTTGTAGAAAAATTGACAAATTTTTAACGCGTATAGTAGCTATGTGGACACTCAATAAAATTCAAGTATCTTTCTTCAAAATTGCCTAAGTTATTGTAAAAGATTGGAATTGAATTCGTCAAAATTTCAGTTTTCGTGAAAAATGCAGTATTTTCGTCGTTTTTCTACCGCTTAGGGTCAATCTTGAAAATTCGAAAAATGTCCTAAATAAAGTACCAACTAAATCAACTTTCCAACCGGAAACATATGCTATTCGTGAAAATTGGAGAATTATTTCGAGTAATTAAAGTGTTCCCTTCGCTCAGAATCTAAAAATTGTGTCTATACACTATTTGGTCATTTGCATTCGTAAAATCTGAATTAATATTATAATCTATTATAATATTTAAGAAATGATATTATACTATAATAGATACATGAAACAATATATTATCTTATTAAAAAAATTACGTTTAATTTTAATCAGAAAGAAAATAATTTTTTTATAGATTACCATCATCACATGTTGTCATGGTACGATAATTCATTATTGTAAATTTTAATGCCTCTGGTGTTAATTGCATATTAATCAAATTCGTTAATACCATCTCAAAACAATTTACCGATTCATGACCTATAAACATTAAAAGTGTATTATAATTATTTATAATAATAAATTATTTGAAGATTAATAAGGAATTTATCTGATATTAAATACTTTGAATTCATATATTTAAATGAATAATAAATTATAATATTATATTTATTGTTCAAAATAATAAAGGACCCGGGTAGTGACTCGTATTTGTCGACTGCCTTCTTAAAATAAAATTTAAATTTGTCCTCACACCCCATCCACGAAATTTTTTCAATTTCCTCAACTATCATTTTATTTTAATGTAATAAATTAATATTTGTACAAAAATACCTAAATGATTATTGATTAACAATATTAATAATAACATGTCAACTTATTTAGCACCTTTTATTTTAATTTATTTTAAACATTATATTAGGTAGGTATTAATGAATTATAGATTACAAATCCAAACTCCAATATACGATAAGTCCAAAATCGTAGTAGGTTAGATATAACTACAGAAAACATATTAATAAGTTAGAAATAAAATTACAAAAATAAAACAACAGAATTATGAAAATAAAGTGAGAGAAAATAAAACATGAATATAAATACATATGATATGACATATGAATATAGTTAATATAAGAAGTTAACAATCAAAAGAAGAAATTAGGAACTTTGGATCAGCATTTGCACAAGATAATAATCGCCTAATTGGTTCATTACGCAAAAAGTTGGTGGCAGAATACGGTATAAAAAAAGGTTCATTAGTTCTAGTAGGACACTGTGGAACGCTAAATGATATCAATGATACAAGGTCTGATGAATCGACTTTATTATTTAAAAATATAATTTCTACGGAACGCCTAAAATCAGCCAGGGATGGTAAATTAAGCACCTTATGCTAGCTCCATACTATAGTCGAGGCGAAGCGAGAACGTGTAGTCGGTTCACTCGTCTCGTCTCGTGCCGTCTCCTCTCATCTCGCCTTGAACGCTCCACTTCGAAACGGTATTTTGGTCGCGAGTCGAAGAAACACGAGGCGAGAAACAACCAAGTGAGTCGCGTGATTACACGAGAGTGTAGAGTGTGCATTCATGTGTTGCCCCACTTCGCGTTAACTCGACGAAGAGACCTTGCGAAAGTGTGATGGAGCTAGTATTAGAAACTGGATTACAATCATGAGGCTTATAAGGAATTCCCAACTGAAAACTTGCAGATATGATCATATTGATAATAATTTATTGTGAATGTCAGTATTTTTATTAAATCTTTGGCTGCTTGACGTATAATTATTACGCATTAACAAAATTTATTTTAACTACAACTTTATATTTATTAAAAATATTATAAAATGTATTTTACGTAAATTTGGGTCGCTACCCATAGGTTCAAAATAATCCCTATTAAGTAGGCGCAGTATATTTCAAATTATTCGTAGGACGTATGTAGTATATATTAGTTGAATGATGTAACGTTCCCGCATATTGGGGAATCGCTAAAAACAAAGTTACGCTCTTGCACAGAAGTCGGCCAACTGGATCCTTTGTCATTTTGAATGGACTATAATAATGAATAAATTGACTTGTCTTACTTTTTAATAAATGTGTACACACGCGTGATAACTGATTCATATCGTCTTTTTTTATCTTATTATCTTTATAATTATTCAATACAAGACGAATATATTTTTCTGAAATTTTTTTATATAATAATAAAATTATTAAATTCATATTAAACAAACATAATAAAATCTATATAAATGTACCTACGTATAAATTACCTATGTATTATTCAATGAACATAATTCTTATTTCTTCAGCGTTATTAATTTTAATAATTATTAGTTTCTGTTTTCACAGCGAAGCGAAGAATGTATTGGTTATAAAATGGTGTGTGATATCTACCACAGACCAGTATCAAATAATTATTTAACAAAATCAAAGCTATATGGAATTTAGTAAGAATATTACTTATCGATTTTATAATTAAAATAGTTTATTTGAATAATAAATTAAAAGAACAAAACAATATAATAAAAAAAAAAAAAAATGCATTATCCGATATACCTACAAAATTAGATTTTGCAATATAAGTAGTCTTGATTATGAATTATTTTATTACATACGTATATTCGTGTCTTTTATAATATAATATATTATACTCGTAACTTATGGTTTGACTGATAATTAAAAATATTATTTCAGCTTTAACCAAATTACATAATATTTATTCTGTCTCAAATGAGTTTGCCCAAAATTTAGCAAGAATATTTTACCTTCGATTTTATGATTAGTTCTAGCCATCAGCATGTATCGTTACTAAATTCGCAACGCCCGTTATAGGTACAGTATAACGTTGGCCTGTGAATCGACAATATCTCTAGCTGTCGGCAATTCACGTGACTATACGAAAGCGCATAAACCTAGTTTTCGACGGCATTTTGGGCAAACTTATTTGGAAAAGTGTATAGTAATTCAATAGACAATAATAAATTAATATTAAATAAAGATTAAAAACCTGACAACAAAAAATTATACATAGATCACATTACTGTCAGGTATGGATGATACAATTTCTGTTGAATTTTTTCTCCAATAATTTGAAGTAATGACATTAAGAAGACTATTATATAATTTAGATTCAATTTCAAGTAACTTCGTCTCGATCTCCTCGCTTAAATGGTCTTCATTTAAATAGTCATCATAAGCTAAATTGATATAATAAGAGATTTGATTGTAGTAATTTATTTATAGATTACAATTTTTATATTATTAAAAATGTATATATGTTGTATTAATAACTAATAAGTATTATATATTATTTATATTTTACTTTTTAAAATTAAAGATTTTTATAAATACAGATTTAAATATATATAAATATACGTATGGTACTTTTAAAAGTTGTAGATTATATTTTGTATAATATAAAATAATGTAAATTGTTATTTTTATACAGAACCAAACAAAGAATGCATTGGTATTATAATAAAAGTGGATTTTTTTTTATGTATGTAAGAATTTTTTGAATTTCTCGTAAGTCATAATTGCATTTATCTGGTTGGAGAACTACCAAAAAATGGCGAAATATTTAGTGTGAATGTTATTTTAAAGAATTCGATTTCAAATATTTTCGATAACTGTAAACTTTCGTCTTTAATATATAGTACATATACTATATACATTAAATTTATATAGAGGTTTGACATTTTTATTGGGCGTTGACATAATGTTTATTTTATATAAGTGATAAAATCTTGGAATTTATGCATTAATTTTTTTATTTAAAATATTATGCTATTTAATAAATGTTTGAAATTGAAATCAATAATTTATTAATTTTTTTTTTTTATTGCATATTATGGTTTATGGCATATTGTCCGGGAGAGACCCAGTGGTCTGTTCGACGCCTATTTGGCAGAATCTTTATTTGACACCCTTTGGGTTTCTGCCATGCCTATTAGGGGGGATGGTAGTATTGGTAGTAAACAAGGCAGTATGCTGTATATCACAGCGGCGGTCACCCATCCGCTGTCGATGCCTGGCTACGGTGCTTAACACTTACGTAGCTTTCGCGAATGTTTCACCAAATACACCACAAGTCATCCATAATTATTTATGATCAGTCCCTATATTATCTGACTGAACTTCGCTCAGAATCATTTGTCGAATGCGATGATTTATAATTGCATTCAAATTATAATCAAAATACAACACTATCCTCTCTGTGAGTCTGTATCTTTTCCATGGTAATACCCGTTTGGCATTTTATATTATGATTATGTAAAAAAAAAAAAAAATGACGTAATACACTAATTATACTGATACCAGTAAAAAAGTCCTATAAGTAACAACTAAAAAATATTCCAATAAATTTCATATAGGTTAATCTTTTAATTATATTCAAATATAATACTCTATAATATTATTTTTAATTTATATAATAAAAATTACTATGAATATTTGCATATACATCATACATGAATTTACCCACTTCATCATATTTGATGTCTGTATAATTTTATAATAAAAATAAATTATAAGTTAATAAAATAATATATCATTAATAAAATAACTAATAATAACATAAATCATAAAAAATACTTATTTTCATATATTCTTATATATAATTAAAGGTACTCGACACTAATTATAGATACTATATCGTAGGTACTATATATCTATAATATATTAAAATACTATATTATATTTTACATTAAAATAAAATTATTTTAATATATAATATATTATGTTATTGGGATTTGTGAATTGTAGATATTTTATTATAATTACAAGCATCATACTAATATTTATGTAAAGAAATTAACATCTTTTAAAATTAGATTTATATATAAAGATTATTAGTTTAATCAGAAATATAAATTATAATTTAACATATTTTACTTATATTATACATTGTTTTGTTAAAATAATGTGAAATTTTAAAGAATTATTGATAATTGTAAAGCTTAACAGTTAGGTATCATTATTAATCATAGCTATTATACGTCTTCCTGTAATATTAAAATTTGAACAGTACGTAACTAGATTTAAAAACTTTACGATATTTATTATTTTTTCATGAACACCCTTATTAGAGAATCATATATTCCTATCGACTCGGCAATTCTATTTCAATTCAATAATTTTGTTCCTCGCACATCAAATGTAAACGACCTTTCATGCAGCAAATATCAATAATATTCGTTTGATCATTTTTATAAACATAACGAACATCGACAACACTGTTCTGCTGCATTCTTCTTAATAATATATCACCGAATATTTTTTCAAACATTTCCTTAAATACGTACTAATTTATACATTTTTAATCATGAAAATTTCATTTTTTACAAATATAAATTGTTAGATGACTTAATAATAATAGTGGCCATTAGGACACTATAGTCTTTTCGCCGTAAGTTGACCCACTTGCGCGCATGCATACTGCGCTGCCGAAACTTTCAGACCCCCACATCGGTTAGGTTACGAGGTACGAGGCAGTTCTTCCATAATTGATAACACACTTACAATTGATAAGTGGAAATAACTCATGATAACAATTCGAAATATTACTATTTTTTCCCTGGGATTTTTGAAATAGTATAAAGTATAATACGTCAAATACAATCATTATAAAATCTAAAATGTACTTGTATGACGTATATTCGTATGTCACATAATCATAAATTTTATAAATCAATTATTCTAAAATTTAAAATTTTTAACAATAGCTCAACAAATAAGTTAAGTAAATATTTATAAATAATAATTACAATTAAATATGTATGTAATAAAATCAAATCGAAAAAATATAATGTAAAATATTACTGACATTAGGAAAAATAAATATATATAAAAATCTAATGAATCTAGTTAACTACTATTTATAGATTGAAATATCCAAAATTATAAAATTCAAAAATCCAAATTATTTATTTAACATCATTTATTCATTTTATTAAGCACAGTTCACACTTACAGTTACCTGCTTATAAATAAACACAATTTGTACATTTAAAATACATAAATTAAATTACATGGAATAAATGATAACATTTATAACCATGACGGCGAGTTGGTATATTTTAACATTTTTTACTCAATGTTGGTATCATTAGTCTTCCATAATGTTATCATTTATGGAAGAACTGTTCTGGGTCCCGGTGCCGACGATCACGACTATCGTACCTACCTTTCACAAACCGCAGCGTATCAACCGCAACCGCAATTAAATTTATTTAACCGGGGCGGATTTTACATGTACCTTTTTTGACCTGGATATTTTTACGGGCGGAATTTACATGTACCTTTTTTTGACAGAAAATGTTTAGGGACCAAATTTACCTTTTTTGGGTAAAAATATTAGTAATATTATTTAGTATACGTATATTTTCCAAAAGCGTGTGGCACGTGTGCAGTAAACTGCGGCCTGGACACTGACACACTGACACAGTACTGTTTTGCCTTGCGCTGTATAACAACGTGCGTCCGGCTTAACAGTGTAATCGCGCCTGGGGAATTTTTAATTATTTTTTAATTATGGCTACATTGATTCGACCAGAAATTTTACTGATTTTCGAATTCTTATCGAAGGTCTCATCTGGTTTGTTGTGTGGGATAATACTTTAATAGAAAATGAAATAATTATTTATTAGGATAGAATAATAATTGTAAAACACAACTAAAGATAATTAGGATATACACTTACTAGTCATATATTTAAATAATTTAGCTATTATTGTTTTATATATAAAAGTATAATCTGAAATTAAATATTATTTATATAAAATATCTATTATTTTTTTTAAATATTTAATTTAATCATTACTATATTATAATTATCAATTATTTTAATAAAAATAGTATTTATTTATATTTAAAAATAAATTTATATAATATAAATAAAAAATATGATACCAAATAATCAGCTTTCATATAAGTACGTAAAGTTGTAAAAATATATTTGTCGTTTTCAATAAATATTTATACAAACACAATATTCATAAAAAGAAAAATTGAAATTCATTTTGTGTAAATTTTAAATAGATCAAGTTACAAACACTATGATATTTTTGAAGAAATCTTTTATAATTATATTGTGACAATAAAATAAATATAAGATATAAATACTTTAAATAGTATTAGTTATTACAGATTATACAAACAAATATTTTGAATATTATGCCTGGTAAACATGTTGCGGTTTACATGCATGGTGTACCTAGTTCAGGAAAATGTTTACAGATTGTAATCAATACTACTTTTTACACACTATAGATTTTGATTTGTACAACTAAATAAATTCTTCATAATATATTAATTTGTTTTAGGATTGACATTTTTTGTAGAAATACTTAAAATAATATATAATCTCTACATTGGTAAATAATTGAACAACTGAGTACAGGTTAATACAACTGATTTAATTACACACACGTTCTGGTACAAATACAGGTAGAAAGAATTCAATATTAATTATTTCTGGTTACCTATACAGGTTGTAAAACCGGTACAGTTTCACAGCCATATAAGCTCCGATTAACCTGCACAAATCAACTGTATAGGTCGCATCTTGAATGACTGTCATATGTTATAAATTTATAATTAAATAAAAATATTATGATTATACATTTTGTCTGAATATCTTAATATAGAAAATTGAGAAATATGGATAATTTCCATATTTATAATTTTTTTCTAAATAATTAAATACATATAATTTATGATTTAATATTTGATGATTAAGTACTTTATATATATATATATAAGTCTATCTATACAAATTATACCAGATTAATCACACATTGTAATATCGTAATATCTCCGAGTAAAATAAAGATTTTGTTTGTCGTTTATTTTTAATCATTAAATATGTAATAAACTATAATATAATATTATTCTATATTACTTTTTGAAGTTCGATTATTTCGTAAAAAAATTTAAATTTATTTTTATTTTTTCGTCTTTGTAAAATTTTAAGATAGCCAGTTTACAAAACAAGATGTGTATAATAATTTTCAATTATCTACTTATTAGTTATTAGTTATTAAAAATATCTGAATTTTTAGGATTTTTTTCAATTCTTCAAATATTATATTTTTAATGACGTTATAATTTGTAATTAATTACATACTTTATTATCATGGCATTCAAAAAAATATTATATAATATAATCTTATGATTAATTTTTAATTCATTATTATTAAGTTATCACTTATTGGAAGTAGTGTCAATGGATGTCCCCTCCCTTAATTTGACATGTCAAAAATCTTCTGATCTATTTATTTATTGTGTTATTATGTATAAAGATTGTAAATAACTTTTATAAAAAAAAAAGTTGTCACCTATTAATGTTTTTTGATAGTTTATTCATCTCGAATTTTTGTAATTAATATCAAAGTAAATCTTATTGTACTATTGAAATTGATAATATATTATTATTATATATATTTTATAACTTTGAATATAAGATTACATAATTACAAATAATGACGTTGTAAATATTATCATTTCTTTAATAAATTAAAAATATTATTAAATATTAAAATATTATCGATGTCTTCATTAAATTAAGAGGTCGACCAACAAAATATTATTATACAAAATGTAATATACTGTATAAACTGACTCTTTCAAAATTTTTTGAAAATTTCTTTAATTAACTTAAAATATAAAGATTTAATTTTCTTCTACGAGATGATTACATTTAAACAAAGTAATATAGATAATATTGTAGTATGTAAAGTAGGTAAAATATTAAGAAAAAAAATAGTACTAAAAAATCTTTATTTTTTACGAAAATATTACAATGAATAAATGATTTTTTATATATTAATATTATAAATGTTATATTTTTTCATAAAGATATAAATATCGAATAAATAAATGAAATGCACATTATTGTAAATGTATAATTTTCATAAATCATAATTTTAATTTTTAATATTATATTAAAATGAAAATAACATAGGTAATGAATTTATTATATATTTTGTTATACATACGAAAAACGTTTTGTTTAATAATTTGGTTGGTATATGGGTTAAAAAAAAAAGATTGCATATATGAAAAATTGTGCAGGGTGCATACATCACCAAGATGAGCTGGAAAATATGATATTGTAAATATTTAAATATTAATTACAAAATAAAAAATGTTTCACATTTAATAAAATACGAATAATATATACGATATATTAAATATTATATTAAAAATAAATAATGATTAAGAATAATGGCTTCTTACTTATATACTTGGTGGGAGATGGCTTATTTGGTGCATCCATTAGATAGTTTGAAATATGTATAGGATCGATTACTTGAATCATGCAATATTAATTGATAAAAATATGTTATTTTAGATTTTTGGTGAAGTGAGTAAAACGAGTATAGGTAAATATAATAATATCAATACATTAATATTACAATGATGTATGCGATGTCTTATTTTAGATTCTGAGCGAAGCGAAGAATATATTGGTTTAAACTGACGTGAGAATTTTTTTTTTTTATTATTATTATGCTAAAGACACCTTTTACTACCAGAAATAATGCTCCGATTTTCATGAATAGCATATGTTACCGGTTGGAATGTAGATTTAGTTGGTACATTATTTACGACGAAAAAATGGCAAATTTCATAAAAACTGAAATTTTGTCGAATTCTATTTTAATAATTATTCAAACAATTTAAAAAATAGAGATTTCAAAATTTTATTGAGTATTCACATAGGGACTATATATATATATATGGTAAAATTTTGGTACTGTTACGTTAATTTTTCTATAAAATATAGGATTTTGACTATTTTGTAAAATTCTCGTTTTTATGTATATAATGTTTTATAAAATTGGCAATTTTGGTTATTAAGATCTGAAAATTTTACTGAAGTATACTTACATAACACTTAATATGTTATTAAAATATTAGAAAAATCCCAAGCCTCAATTTTTTTATAGCTGTTTAAAATTGATATTTTTAGTTTAAACGAAAATCTTAGTATCCTTTAGAGCTCTGCACGGTCCGTATTTTCACAGACCGGACCGGACCTGTAAAGTAAAATTAGAACGGGGACCGGACGGACCAATTAAATAAATAATGAAATCGGACCGAGACCGGACCAATAATTTAAAATTACTTAAAAAAAGACAGAGACCGGACCGATAATTTAAATTATTACTGATTAAATCTATTACATCAGAATATATTTATGAATTATTATAATTTGTTGTTTTATTGATTTAATATATGAGTACCTATTATTGCTAATTTTTCTAATCGTAGAAGACTAAATATAGTAAATTTATTATTCACAATGGCACGTGTATGTCAAATATATTTTCATTTCCTGGACCGACTAAATATTTTCTAATAGGCTGCAAAAAAAAAAAAGACTATTAAGTTTAAAAATCGGACCAAAATAGACCGGACCACTGTTAATTATGAAATGATAAGACTAAAAAGACCGGACCACTGTTAATAATTACGAAATGAAAAGACCGAATAGGCCGGACCGTGCAGAGCTCTAGAATCCATATAAATACTCTTCTTATTATTACTCAGTATTTTTACAATAAAAAATTATAGAAAAGCTAAAAAAATTGGAAAATTTATTGAAAATTTTATTGAAGCATACTGATATTAATACAATATATCTTAACGTATATTTTATTGAAGCTTAATTAAATTTTACATAACTCAGTTCCAATTAATAATGAATTATTACATTTGGATTTTAGCTGTTTAAAGTACAAAGAAGAAGAGTTGATACTCCTGCCGCAGGGATACAGGTGTGGAAATGATATTGTTTAATTTTAATTAGAATTTGAATGCAATGATAAACCATTACATTCGAAAAAAGTATTTTGAGAGAAGTTCAGTCAGATATGGGCATTTAGGTGACAGTAGATTTTATTAGCATTTATTTTTAACTTAAAAACTTGAAAATTCTATAGGGTGTTCAATTATGCACTATATCTATAACTGTCCCTATATGACGTGTGATGAAATTTTGCGTTTTAAATATTTACTAAAAAATTTCAAAATTTCAATTTAAATTTAATTTTTTTATTTATTTTATTTATTTTTTATTATTTTTTTTTTTTTTATCAATACCTACATTAACTGACTTAACAAGGATCAGACTCGTTTTTTCGAATGCAATAGTATATCATTGCATTCAAAATTAAATTAAAATAAAACATAATGATTTGCACACCTGTAACAGTGTAACCTGTATCCCTGCGGCAGGAGTATCAGCTCTTTTATTTTATTACTTAAGACACTTTTTCGACCAAAAATGATAAGCCGATTACGGCGATTATAAAATTAATAAATTATAAATTTAATAACTGAATATTAATGTTATTACTTCTGTAAAAATAATTGTGTGTATATTATATAATTGTTAGTATAAACACAATCTTTTATTTATTTAATGTCTTTTGTATAATTCAATAATTACTTTTATATTATAACTATATAATATATTATATACTACTCGTATATTCCTTTATTTTAAAAAACTTATAAAATATAAATTTACCTGAATATACCATGGAAATAATCATTAAATTTATAGTATATTTTAATATCATTTTAATAACCATATGGAAAAAAAATGTTTTAAATGTTTTAACTTTTAAGTGATATTAGTGGAATAAAAATAATAAAAATAATATAATAACGTTTTTAATGCTATATTAATCTATTTTTTCTATTGTATAAATAATAGTTCATACAATATTTAAATTGATATTGTTATAAATTATATCAAAAATACATTATATTTTTTAATTATAATGATTATTTATAGAGTATAATAAAAATATCGTTTAGTAAATATTTAACTGTTTTAAATATAGATATAATAATTTTTTTATGATGGAACTAAGTAAATAATTATAAATTATAGGTACTAATATAAAATAACCATACGTAATATGTATATAATAAATTAATAACTAGTATTAAAAAATTATATATTGTTTACTTTGATCAAAATAAAGTTTTATAATTTATATATGAGTAATACCTGAGTCACATGTATGGTAGAGAACACTTGCACATTATAATAATTATAATTTATAATTCTTAGAATAGCTGGATTACAAAATATTGCAAATAGTTATTAAAGTATTCTTATATTAAACCGTGTAATTATAACCATAATATTGTTGTTGAATGTTGAACAATATGAGTACAATGTATTAAATCAATAGTATAGCAAATAATAAAATGTATAATAATAATATAAGAATGTCATATAACTAATACAGTAGGTAGGAAAAAGGCCACGTAACTCGATGAGACACTCTTCCAATGTTATATCTACATATTATTAGTGGCGCAAATTGACCCGTGAAAATGATGCACTTGCACCACCACATTTGAAATATGTTTTTGATTTAATCAAAGCTAAAAATCTATTGGTTTTACAATGATGTGTATATTATTTTTTTGTATTTATGTCTTGCTCTGATTTTCATGAATACCATATGTTTTCGGTTACAAAAAGGATGTACTTTGTATAATTGGTACTTTATTTTGACCATTTTTGAAATTTCTTAAAATTGGCCCTATCCGATAAGAAAAACAACAAAAGAATGATGAAAAAAAGGCATTTTTCACGAAAACTAAATTTTTGACGAATTCGATTTTAATATTTCATGATAAGTCATTTTGAATTTAGAAAATGGAAAAAAAATTTTGGTGTATATTTATATATTATATGTATATATAGGTATATATATAAACGATAAAACCTTTTCGTTAATTTTTCTACAAAATATATAACTTTAAATATTTCCTAAAATTCTCAATTTTATCTATATGTTTGATATATTAGCAATTTTGCGTTTTAACGTGTGAAAATTTTACCAAAGTAAACTGACATATTTTTATAATACATATCATTGTAACTGTTGACGCCGAAATCACAGCGACTACACGTGCTTAATGCTTATAACAGCCATTGCGATTATAATATTTTGATTGGGAATAAATGCGTTTCATTTCCCAATCAACGGCCGGACACACACAAACATTCCAAAGGCATACGTAGTTCAAAAGTATTTGTTCGGCATCCTTGACAACTACTGATTGAACTACTAAACATATAGACACATACACAAGTGTGGGGTGTGGCCGTTTCTGCCGTATAAAATTGAATTGCCTACGAATATTTTTGGTAGGTGTCCGGGGTGAGCGTACTATATAATTGTTTCGCTCCCGGCCCGTACATTTTGGTGACCTCGACGTGACAAAAATGTTTGATTATTTATCCAGCTAAGTACAACCATTGAATCAGTCCACAAATTAATTTCTGTACCTTTCAGTTCCCAGACATCAGCCGTCTTCTTTGCCAATTTATTTAGGGTTAGTGCGTCATTTAATTCTAATTTCTATCCTTGGTATCGTAGCTCCATTCAAGTGCGCTACTCGTGTTTTTGCACACAATAGTTAAGAATGCCAATTACATTCGTGATATATGCTTCGAATATAAATTTCAGTTCCATATGCCTTCATTTATGATGAATAAACGGTATTTTTAATTCGGTTTAAATATTTCACGATAACTCATGCAATTTTGTAGTAAGAGACTTATTTTATTGCACATCCTGCCCCCTCCCCAAATGGCGCTCCTGCCACAAAATTTCTGTAATCCATTTTCATCTATTTGTTTCTTCAATCTTCATAAAAAATTAATAACAAATGAGCAAGATTGCCATTATCTATATTCATATTGGTGGATGGTGGTATACTGGTATATGATATATGTTTCTCAAGTAGTTATAAAATCATTATGAATTACTTCAAAGAATATTAATTGTTATTCTTCCAAATTTTCGAAAATGTTAATAATTAATTTTATTAATTACCTATCCATTACACTGTGGTGAACTGGATATTCTAAGTCCAAGTTCAACGGACACGGATAAGTATAATTAGAAAGGAATAAAAATAACTAGTATAATGTAATAATCATTGAAAGCACTGACCATCGATGATACGTAATTGGCTTTTTTTATATTAAACTATAATAACAATGCAATTATAACTTAAGCTAATTAGTTTAATTAACTAGTTGCTTATTTCACTAATATGGTGAAACTTGTAAAATAATTAACAAGTTCACGACCATACAATTTATTAAATTTAAATTAATTTACAAGGTTAACGTTATAAAGATTTATTATTATTATTAAATATACCTACTTGAACAATAATATTTCAATACTGTTTTTAGAGTTTTGCATTTGAAATAAATCATCAGATAATTTTATCATATTGAAACAATAGATATTTCTTTTTTTTTAAATTTATATTTACTTAGTTTAAGTTTGTGTAACACACTAACACAATTAATATACCTTTTAATTTATTATTATGATTTAAAATCAATGATCTACCGTAAATGACTATATAAACCATATAAGCAAAACACTTTATCCCCATAAGAAAGTAAATACATTGTTAATTAGACGATGTATGGATATGCTGCTGAGGATTTTCTTTTCCAAAATGTAAATGAGTAAATTGGTAATATTAATTTCCCAAACTAAAAGCAGTTTGAGCTTTTAAGGTCGTCTTGAGGATTTAATTTAATTAGATGGAAACTAAATATAAGATTGAAAAATAAAAAGTGTTACATAATTTATTAAGTATTTCGATAATATTCGGAAGAGGAAATGAATCTCCTATTGTAATATTATTGAACTTCCTAAAGTCAGTTAAAATATGATTTTTTTTTGTTGCCTGATTAG
The DNA here is from genome assembly GCA_021307375.1 of Tetraneura akinire. Lineage (NCBI taxonomy): Eukaryota > Metazoa > Arthropoda > Insecta > Hemiptera > Aphididae > Tetraneura > Tetraneura akinire. The sequence goes on along the minus strand of JAIUCT010000020.1, from coordinate 2,458,917 downwards.
TCGGCTTATTTGGGGACTATCCATATGGGTGAATTCCAAGTGCTGTAAGTATTTTTGATAAAATCCATGGCTAAAAGATCAATTAGATATTTATTTGTTTTTATGACAATTAGGATAGTTATATGGTTCTGTGTTAATTGAGTGTGTATTAGTTGTAATTATTTTATGTATTGTTTGATTTGTATAGGTTAGGTAATTGATTACCGGATAAGAAAAATATGTTATTAATACTGCGTGAATAATAATATTTCAATTGTGTTTTTAGATTTTTGAATTACAAATAAATCATTTGATAATTTTTTCATGTTATAATAATATATATATATAGTTTAGTATAGTTATATAGTTAATATTAATAATTTAAATATCTTTAAGTCATAATTAAAATCTTCAATAATATCAATCATCTTAAGGAGTTGGTATTGGCAATGATGCTATAAATCAACGGTCCTCAGTTCCTCACTAAGATTGTAGAATGGGCCTAACGTAATTTTTAAATTTTATTTGCGGGCCGCATACATTTTGAATGATAAATATTAAAAATAGAAAAATTACATATATATATATATATATATATATATGGTTAGGAAAGTTTATTGTATGAAAAATTACATGAATGAGACAAATATTTTTCTTGGATTTTTAAATATAATGTTAAATTTCAGTTCATAGTTTCTGTCCAACTGGTAATTTAATACAAGTTTAAAAGAGAAAGATAAAATAAATAAAAATAATAAGATAATAAGCGGCGTTCATTTTATTCATTATTTATAGAATTTTGGATTTTAGAATAAACAATTTAATTTTGGGACGGGTTGCAGAAAAAGTTGTTAAAGGGCCACTTGCGGCACGCGGGTGGCATAGTGGGAACCGCTGCTATAAATAATTCATAATATGTGTTCCTTTTTGTAGCCTGTAAAACCGGCACTGAAACAAAAATTTTAAAAATGAGGCTTATTAGTATCTTATAATTTATAATTTAATCTAAAATTTCAAAATAAAAAAAAAGTTATAACCAAAACAAAATTCCAGTATAAAAAATGAAAAATATTTTCTTATATCCAGTAATGCTTTAATTGCAATAATTTAATATTTAATATTACGTTTTATTAATCAATTATACAACCACCTTAATATACAATAGGTATTTAACTAAATAACTTTGTAAAATATATATGTATACGCTTTAAGGTTTAAGTAGTATCAAAAATAGAATTGAATTTCAATGTTTTTCTATAATAATATTTACCACCAGTTAAATTCATTAAACCAGTTAGAGTATGTTGTAAATCTTGTGAAACTAAACGGCGAAATATCACTATATTCATTCTTTGTTCGAATGAGAATGAATCTACAATATATCCAGTAAAAGTGATGTCTTTCAACATATCTTTATCAGTTAGTTTTAATGAATGGAAATCTACTGATTCCAAATCGAATTCTTGATTATCTATAAATATTTAAAAAAATTGTACAAGTTATTATGTTAAATAACATTATAAACATACATAATTATAATCATTAAATCTCATAATAATAATAGTAGGTACATTTTTTAAATAAAATAAATAAATAATCATCGGATTTAAAACTGAATACAAAATATTATACGACTTTTTTCGTTATATTTTATTTAACAAATATAAATCTATAAATGCATATGATTATGATACTATAATTTAATATATCTACATTGAATTGATGTTTTTATAAATTCAATCATCATTGATTTTATAAATCATATATTTTATATTTTATTATTTTATGAATAAATTATAAAAGCGAAATATCAATAAATGTCTGGAAGTATTGAAACTGAAATAAAATTTGATTAAAAGTAAAAAGAAAAATAAATGTTAACACATATATGATAAATTTTAGAGCATTTATTTCAGAATTTATTTACCATATGCAGTCACCATTTGCGTTTATATTATTATTCTAAAATTACTTACATTCACCATTATACAAAATTGCAAAATCTGAAATATATGTACATATATATTACTAATGCTACGTTATTATAACAAATAGTACATCTTTTATATAAATTATTACTACAATACCTACTATAGTTCCATATAGATAAAATTAAAGATTCCATACTTTTAATACTAGTACATATAAAAATAATTTTCATTTAATTTTAGATTCTTTACAATAAAAACAAGGAATGTATTGATTTCAGTGCTTGATTTGGGAGGGGGTCGCGGGTGGACGGAGTAGCTCTACTATGTTTTTATTTTTTTGAGCGTTCTTATTATTATTTCTCAATACTTTTACATTAAAAATTAATAGAAAAACCAAAAAATTAGGGAAATTGTTAAAAATTTTATGGAAGCATATTGATATATATCTTAACGTATTTCCAAAATATTGGGAATATTTTAAGAATCAAATTTTTTATAGGTATTTTTAAAGTTGAAATTTTAGTAAAATTAATATTTGAAGTATTTATATGGATTTTTCTTATTATATTACAATATTTTACAAACAATTTTTAAAAAATTTTTATAAATTTAAATATATTTTATTTATCTCAGTTCCAATTAATTGTGAATTATTATATTTACGATTTTTTTTTTTTATAGCTGTTTAAAGTATAGAAATGAAGAGTTGATACTCCTGCCGCAAAGATACAGGTGTGCAAATCATAGTGTTTAAAAATTAAAATTTGAATGCAATTATAAACCATCGCATTCGAAAATAGTATTTTGAGCGAATTTCTGTCAAATATAGTCATTTAGGTACAAAGGATTTTATGAGCATTTATATTGAACTTAGTGATTTTAAATTTTTATAGTATGTTCATTTTTTGTACTATATATTTACCTATATGATCTCTACACTCTATATGTGATAAAATTTTGTATATTTTTATATTTTATAATAGGTAATTGTCAAAATTTCAATCAATAGACATCTGACATTATACATTATCTGACTGAACTTCGCTCAAAATCATTTTTGTGAAATCAATGGATTATCATTGAATTCTAATTCTAATTAAAATTAAACGCTATGATATGCAAACCTGTATCCCTGCTCTTTTTAAAATATCATAATTTAAGTATAGTACTCGTAAATCATGAGTTATCAAATAAACATAGAGGTAATATTATTTAGTTTTGATTTTACCCACAAAATGATTAAATATTATATATATTCGTTTTTTTTTGTTTTATATTATTCTAAGAACAAAAATTAAATGTAAATCTAATCTTTAATGATTACCTATTAATTATTGTTCTATTGATGTATAACAATATAATATATGTATATACTCGTATTTTGATATTATATGTGTTAGTTATATAATTATATATTATATTATTTAGAATGTTACATGTTATAGTTATATATAGAATTTAACATTATTATTATTTAATAATAAAATAATTTAAAGCATGTGAATTAATCTCACTTCTGAATATATCTAGTAAATCATACTTATAAATATCATTATCTGAAATTATAAAATAATAAATTTAAATTCCCACAAAATAAAATAGTTAGGTGAATTAGTTGAATAATATACGCACTATATAGGTAGTATATTTTAATATAGAAAAAATCAGATATATATATATATATATATGTTACACCGAATTTGTGAAATTGATGAATTCGTGAAATCGGCAGAAAAATTGCCTATTTCGTGAAATCAGCATCGCTGTTGCCTAATACGTGTAATGGGCAATTATTCTGCCAATTACATGAAATCGGCAAGTGTTTTTATTTTTATTTTTTTCAATTAAGTTTAATGTGGAAAGGAATTACCTTATTACCTACATAAATTTCATACTATAATAATTGACATTATTAAATATTTAAAGATACATATAAGATATAGGTTATATGTAATATTGATATATATTATTAATTTAAATTTATATTATTAGTAATACCACTTTATTATAATAATATAATTATAATCTACTTGTCAGTATTATTACAGCTATGACCTGGATGGCACACCGAATTACACATAACACCATTTTTATTACATGTACATCTCCTCGATGTGCAATTCACACGACATGAACATCGTTGGTATCCCTGGCCTGTTCCAACTGGGGGCCTATTCTTAAAATCGTACGAACGGTATCCGTATACGAACTATTCACATGATTAGTTTCCGTATACGGATAAAAATTGATATTCTTAAATTTTAAATTTCCGTATACGGATATGTTTCCTACGAATTATCCGCATATGAATGATTTTCTCATGGTTCACAGTGGCAACGTCGAAATAGTACATGTATTTCATAAGAATAATAGTTTTTCCCGCGGTAAAATTATATTTTCCAAATTTATTGTATTAATTTATAGGTTTTTTTTTTGAAATACGGTAATCTATAAATTATTTTATTTATTGAGGAATGAAAATGATATTCGTATACGGAACACTGTTTACATACGCATATACCCATCCGAAGTAATCATGTGAAAATCTTTCACATAACATAACTAGTCCGTATACGGAAAATTTTTAAGAATAGGATATTTTAAAATCATACGAAAATGTATGTGAAAGCAAAAGTTTCCGTATACGGATCCCGTTCGTACGATTTTAAGAATAGGCCCCCAGATCCCAATCGAACTAGTTCCCTTAACGAATATTCATTATTAGTTTGTACGTCTTGGATTGTTAATGAATGATACTTCGTAGCCGCTAAACTTTTTTTTGGGGATTTTCTCTTTAATAAAATCTTAGTACGTTCTTACGCGTTTGACAACGAACGAGTCGTGCTCGTGTCACGGCACATATATAACAAAATATTATATGTCTTTAAAGTTTAAAGTAAATAAAGTATTTAAACTTAATAAATTATTTTCGTTATACGTACAATTATTTTTAAATGAGTACTAATATAATATAGATATATTATATATCATAAGTCATAACTCATAATTATAGGACTATAGCCAAATAAGATAACAGCATGCAAAGACCGATATTGACAACGAAATCGTGTGCGTTTGTCTAAAAATATATATGTAGGTTTACTCGTAAAATGTGTTGCTGATTTCACGTAATAGGTAACTAAATTCGTGTATTCGGTAATAAAAAGTCTGCCGATTTCATGTAATTTGCAGAATAATTGCCGATTACACGTATTAGGCAACAGCGATGCTGATTTCACGAAATAGGCAATTTTTCTGCCGATTTCACGAATTCGTCAATTTCACAAATTCGGTGTAACATATATATATATATATACATAAATATAATTTTTACCCATATGTATAACACAATAAAAATATTCAGATGATATTATATAAATAATAGGATTATTTCTGTCAATAACTTTTGAGCATTTGTTCAGATATGTTTAAATTCGGATGTTTGTAATTTATTCCTTTATAAATTAATCATATTTCATATTAAATTTTTTTTTCCTCAAATACTTTAAAATAATAATATAAAAATATTTTTTATATCTAATTCTCTAATTATATAAATTTTAATTGAAAATTAAATAGTAATAGTAATGAATAGGGTTCGGATTTGAAGGCAAAATCTCATAATAGAAAAATAATTTTTATACAAAAATGTGTTTCATTTATTTTCTAAAACGATGGATTTTTTTTTCCTTTTTTAGTTATAAATGCCTTTTTGGTTTTTTCTGTTTTTTGTACCATAAATGTCTTTTTTTGTTTATTTTTTAATTGATTTAATAATTTTATACACAGCTTACGTATTTTCAGTGCAAATAGGATTTATTCTTATAGCAATATTCATCGATATCGCTGAATATTCTATCCGTTTTCGTCTTATTGAGTATTTGGTATGGCCATAAAAGTACCTGTCGTACTATACCTTTTTAAAGATAATATATAAGATATTTAAAATATGTTCAAAATGCGTAGATTCAAGATTTTTCGTTATCCCGCATTCGTTGACCACAATATTGTTGTTTAATAATTTTTCCACGCGTTTATTTTATTCTGATTTTAACTAATAACAGCTTATCTAAGTACAAGTACTTGGTAGTAAAATTTTCTTTTAATACCAACTAGTTAATATATTTTTGAATTGCTTTTCATATCAATTAAATGCCTTTTTTGCCTTTTCTTACATTTTAAATGCTTTTTTTATTCATAATTATGCCATCAAATCCTTCCGTTAGTAATGAATATGATTAATCTAAAAATTATATTATAAAAGTTATATACGTATTCCATAACAATATCGTTTTCGATTAATTAAAGATTTGGAATCGTTCAATCACGTCTATAAAATAATGTTTTCATGACTACGTCAAATCAATATTATATTTTATCAATTATTAAATTAATTGATATTGTAAAAACATAATTTAATATTGTTATTTTGTTAATATTGCAATAAGATATTAAATATAATTTGTAATATATATGGTTGTATTATGAAAAACAGAAAAACCAAATAAATAAAATTATCAAAATGTACCTATGTGTTAATCTATAATAAATTAAAATATAAATAAATAAATGTATTTTCTTTTTTCTCTTCGCCTTCCTCCCAAATATATAGAGTTAGCCACATTTGTTCCCCACTTCTATAACATATGTTACTCTTCATTCCATTTAATCAACTTTTATTTGGTTTTCTTCTCCCTAATTATTTCTCCGCATAACGTGCAGTGTGCACAAACCATATACCTAAACCAATATTCTTGAACTTATTCGTCTCACACACAACACACTACATCATCCCTCATCATTATTATTTGCTTTGCTCTAATAAATTTCTTGATAATTTCCTTTAAAGTCATGCACAATTGCCTCAGTTTTACTCCTACTAATATTTCATGTTTCCCCAATTATAGTGCTACTCTCCACTGTTGTCTGTTAATATAGAAGTGTGTAAATATTTTAATAATAATATACATACTGGAAAAATCAAGATCAATATTAGTATTGTCTAAAAATTTTAAATAGGTATAATTATTAATTTGATTATATAAAATAAATTTAAATAAAGATTTAAATAATATTAGAATTGAAAAAAATAAATCTATTAGTGCATTATATTGTATAGGTAAACACATTAATACGAGTACATTATTTGAACCAAATAAGAAAGATGATTAAAAAGAGAAATATGTACAAATATAAAACTCATATATTAAAATATTCATAGAAAAGTATTGACTATAGATATTAATATATTTACCATAAGAAAATAGGCTGATTGTCTTATCACCTAAATAATATAAATTTCGTCATTAAATGTCTATTCTTCATTGAATATATTTTAATAACAATAAATAGAGAATTACATGTATTATATTGCATATTTCAAGATTTCAAAAATATTACAATTATATAACAGAAAGTAAATAAAAAAGATGTCTTCAATATATGATTAAATATTAGATTGTGAGCAAAGCATAGGTGCACATTCGGTATTTGGGAGTGCTACAATTACGAGTATTTAGGAAAAGTCACTAGTAAGTATAGGTAAATTTTACGTTTTAGATTCTAAGCGTAGCGAAGAATGTATTGGTTTTACAATGATGTATGTCTTTTTTTTTTTTTTTTTTTAAGTATGAAAACAATTTTACTACCCGAAATAATGCTCCGATTATCATGAATAGCACATGTTTCCGGTAGAAAGTGAATGTTCTTGGTATTTTATTTAGGTCATTTTTCGAATTTCTCGTAATTGACACTATGCGTTAGAAAAAACGATGAAAAAATGACGAAAAAACAGCAATATATTAATCAATACCTAAACTATCTGACTGTACTTCTCTCAGAATCGTTTTTCGAAAGCAATGGTTTATCATTGCATTCAAATTCTAATTATAATTAAATACTATGATATGCACACCTATATCCCTGCGGGAGGAGTATCAGATCATCTTTTTATAATTTAATAAAATAATACTAATAATTCAAATAAGATATTTTTGATAAACATCAAATATATAATAAAACTATAAATGAAGATAGTTAACCCGTATGAAACCAGTTAATTAAATAACTAAAAATTGTATTATAATATTTTAATGCTATATTAAATTTATCAATTTAGTAATCAATAACATACAAATGCAAACAATAAACTTTTCTTTAAATTAAAGTTGAGCACTTGTGAATATAATAAATAATTTATTTTAATTTAGTAAGATAGATCTATTCTACGTGATTTTTTAGCAAATCTATCTGTAATAGATTCATTATTAATTGATTTGATTAATTACTTTATGTTCAATAATTCTATATTAATAATAATTTTTAAAAATTAAACTTATCCCATAAGAGAAACTAACAAAAAAATTTTTACATTCCAATTTTAGTAAAAATACAACATTAATACAATTATTTCCACATCTGTATCCAACACACGCCAACAACAGCTTTTCTTTTGGATATTTATTATTTAACGAACACAATGTATGCAAAATTCGTTAAATTATCTATAACCTATATAATAAACTAATTATTCATTAATGAACTAACTAGATAACAAATAGAAAAATAAAAAGAGTAAAAAAATTGTATTGAATAAATTAAAATTATATTTAACAGAAATAAATAATTATTATAAAAATCATGAACATTTCTTGCATACATTAATCAATCAAGAATAATAATAATAACCATTATCTTTAAATATTTGATATTTTAGATTCCGAGCGTAGCGAAGAATGTATTGGTTTTACAATGAAGTGTGTCTTTTTTTTTTATTATTAATTTGCATATTATAAATTAATAAATGATAGAATACAAATTATTAATAACTTACCATTTATATATACTGTATCATATTCTGAAAAAAAACATTAAGTACATACATTTTTTTCTATACGTAAATGTATTTTATGACTTCTTAATAAGATAATATTTATCTATAATTTTAGTAAGTTTTTAACATAATACGAGTATACCTACTTATTTATAATGTCATTATTATTCATTTCAGTACAATAATTTAAATTATTTATTTGATTTTCAATGCATTTGATTGAATTATATTATACATAAAGTTTAAGATATTTGAATTAAAATGTGTAGAAAAGATCGACATTTATATAATAATAGGAACATTTATAGGTCATAAATCATAATAAATAATTTATAGCTAATTCAATATTAAAAAATCCAAAATAAAATCCCATGTTAATTATATAAAATTATTTAAATGCATATTTTATTAACATAAAAATAAAATTGTATTTGAAATTTGATAACAACATTTCACTATTCAATTTATGAAAAAGAAATATAATATATTATAAAAAATAAAATAAAATATTATTATATATTTTATAAAAAATATTATAATATTTTACACTTAAACTAATAATTTTTGTGGTTGTGGTTTCAATAAATATAATATAAATCTACATCTTCAAAATATTATATTATTAGAAAACAATTAAAAATTTATATCTACTTTGTAAATCTTTGAGTAAAAACTTTAAGTCTGTAAATTAAAACGAATAAAATTTTAATAATAATGATAATAATATAATTAATATTATATTGAGAATAACATTTGTTAGTGCACAAGTATATATTCTCTCATTAGCTATATAACTACAGACAATATTTTTGGAATAATGAAATATTATTTGTAACATGTTCTTTAGATTAAATGACTAAATACAAGTATTTACATTAATAAGAAAATTAGTTTTATAAATTAAAAAAGGTATGTATTACACCGATAAAATAATTTAAATCAATAAAACCTATAGAACAGTTCTAAACATTTAGATAATGTATGAAATGTTAAGGAGAAATAAGAAATAAGAAATAAGAAATAAGAAATAACCATCCAAAAGGTTTTGAAATATTAAAATATGTAGAGCAATATTTAACGTATTAATGTATATTTGTTTGATAAGAATGTACAAATGTCAATGATGTTTTAAGTATGTTGCTATTCTCGAAATTTTTCTAACATAATTGATTATAAATAGCCATTCCCAAAATATTTATATTGTAATAATAAATTTATTGATTAATTAAAGTTCAACTTAAGATGCATTTGGGAAATTATTTTACTTTGTTCCTTGTTAAATGTGATGTTATATCTTAAATGAATTTAGCTGTAGTCAATTTTATAATTTGGAATGGTAATGTACCTATATAGTAGAATTATGAGTATAAATATGAGTAAATTATGTAAGTGTAATGTGGCATTAAAAATGTTATTAATTATAGAAAATTAGGTGGCATAGTAAAATTCAAAGGAAGAGATAAAGATATAGAAGAGATACAGGTGTAAAGAGAATAGTGTTGAATTTTGATTAAAATTTGAATGATACATCATTACATTCGAAAAACTAATCTGAGCCAAGTTCTGTCAGTTTTGGGTAAGTATTTAGATGGAAATCTAGGTGTTTTATGAAAATATATATTCAACTTAGAGACTGATAAATTATGTAGAAATGTTAATCAATACATATATTATCTGAAGAACTTCACTCAAAATCGTATTTCCGAATCTTGTGATTAATCATTACATTAACGTTTTAATCAAAATTCAACACTATCCTCATACACCTGTGTAAAGAACACAGTATTGCTTTTTATACTTTAATATTTAATTTAAATAGCTACAAAAAAAAAAATAAAAAAATAAAAAAATAAAAATAATATTAATTACAAATAAATAAATATCCTAAATGTTATATTCACAATTAATTGAATGAGCGAGAAGTAGAATGTATTTTAGCTTCAATAAAATTTTCAAAATATTTTGTCAATTTTATTTAACATTATTTTAAAATAATGAAAAATAATAAGTAAATGCCATATAAATACATTAAATATTTTTACTCAAATTTTTACTTTAAACACCCTAAAAAAAATTGATATTGGATTTTTCTAATATTTAAGAAATACGTTAATCAATTTTATTAAATATATTATAAATTTTTAAACCAACTTTATCCCATATATACATTATCAATGTGAACACCCGAAAAAATGCCATGTCTCTATGTTCAAAATTTCCTGAGATATAGTAAAATATTGAAATCGAAATTTCAGTTTTCTTGAACAAAAGGTACTCTTTTTTCATCATTTTTTGGTCGATTTTTTTATCGCATATGATTAATTTTGAGCAATTCGAAAAATTACCTAAATAATGTATCAACATCAACTACATCCACATTCTAACCCTAAACATATGCTATTTATTAAAATTGGTGCATTATTTCTGGTAGAAAAGTGTCTTCAAAAAATAAATAAAAAAATGATACATCATTGTAAAACAATGCCTTTTTCGCTTCACTAAGAATCTAAAATTGTAAATGATCCAAATGTAATGACTCGTTACCAATGACAAAAAATAATTGGAAAAGGTATTACTGATATAAAAATATATTGTTTGATATAATTGTATACAATTTACGTACATAGGTTTTCATCAATGTTTTCATCTGCAATACATTATAATAATTATAATGATGGAACTTTGAAGTTACACCATTAATATAAACATTGATACAATAATGTACATATTTGAAATTAAATTTAACAAAAAGATATAATATAATATTTATATCTACTTAAAATTCTAAACATTAAAAAAATATTTAAACTGAATTTTCCTTTAATCGATTAATTATTTTTATTTTCCATTTATTTAATAAGAACTAAATAACTAATAATGATATAGGTACGTAATTTTATAAAAATATTTAATCTAGATAAATTTTACTTTAATCATTATAAGCTTTTTTTATTATACGTTGTAATAATTAATTTTCATAATAGAGTAATTTGAATTACCTTCCACGCCTACAAAATAAGAAAATAAAATATATTTTGTTAAGTACATTTCCACGAAAAAAAAGTATATTTCTTTCACATTTAATCAACTGATAACAGATTATCCTTTAATTAAAATAGAATTTTAAAATTAGAATTATTTTTTAATGTGATAAATACTAAATTGTTAAATACTACATAATTATAATTAATGCAATAAAAATATTTGTGCAACACGGAATAGTCACGGATACACGAAATTTTTTTAGAACTTACAGTTTATCGTTACTATAACCATCACGCAATGTCGTAACTTATATTTAGTAATATATTCATATATTATATATATGAAGAGTTGTTAATATACGGTATTTTCTTTTTCTTTTGTATTATACTGTATTATACCGTATAAAATCATGTTGTATCTTAAATTATCCGAAATTGATCACTGATTATAACTTCATAATATATTTATTTTAATTTTTCAATTGAATTTGAGAAAATCTCAAAAATATACAAATTAAAAAATAATTAATTGGTTTTCAAATAGTAAATTTAACTTTTAAATTTTTAAATTTAGTCTATATAAGATAATAATTTCTTGAAATTAAAATTTCTAACAAAATATAAATAAATTGTATATTATTTTTTCATATAAATAAAAAATAGGTATCGTTCAAAAATACATAAATTCTTAAAATAATAGTTTAAACATTCATAAAATATGTTTATAACAATTCAGTATTCTACATGGCCTCATGGATATTTTACCAAAAATTATACACTCTGCTACAGTGCTACAATACGTAAAGCATGCACCAGCGGCTGTTATACCTAGTATGAAATATCAACAGCCAGTGCCTATAGTTATCACTTATAAATTGGAGTTAAAAATTTTAAAATTTGATAGATTTTTTTTATACCTACGGGCTACGGTATAAAACAATATTCTATACCATGTATAATACCTTGTATTATACAATTTTATACTGCTGTATAATACAAACTCACATCTCTATATATATGTTACCGTTAAAGCGGCGGTCCTCACTAAGATTGTAGAATGGTCCAAACGTAATTTTTGAAAATTATTAGCGGGCCGTATACATTTTTAATGATAATAATTATAAATATAAAAATTACATAATATAATATATTTTTAGGAAAGGGTATCGTAGGAAAAATACTTTTTATATGAATGACACAAATGTTTTTCTTGGATTTATAAATATAGTTTAAAATTGAAAGATAAAATAAATAAAAATAATAAGATAATAAGTGGTGTTCGTTTAATTCACTTATTATAAAATTTTGGATTTTAAAATGAATAATTTAATTTTAGTGCTGGCCGCATTCATGATTCAATATTTCAAAATTTATTAAATAATAATTTTTGATAAGAGTAACACTGATATGTTAAAATTCAAATAAGTAGGTATACCTAAATATTAATTATTCATTTTAAAAATCTTTACATGATTCTACAAGTGAAGTCTTGAATGTTCATTCATCCAATGATAATTAAGATTATTATTAAGGCAATTATCACTTTTATGAGGATGTAGACATTATACATTATACATTTCATTATAATTAGTTATTGAAAACATTATATTTTGAATATGAATTATAAATAATTAGGTATACTTATTTGAATTTTTACATTGAATTATTACCTCTACATGTTATGTATATAATGTGTTATAACCAGGGCTTAAAAACGTTAGGTATTTAAAACGTTATAATTATAACGTTTAAAACGAAAAAACATGATTAAACGTAATCGATAAACGAAAAACAAAAAACAAAATTAAAAACATATCGAAAAACAAAACATATCATTAAACATAAAAAAGGTATCAATAAACAATAATCAATTATCATTAACGTAATAATATTATTGCGTTTTATGCTTATGATGGAAAAATATATTTTGATATAAAAAAAATTATATATAAATAAAATTATTTTGTTTCCATTTCCCAAGTTAGACACTATATTTAAAATTAATTTCTTAGAATTTTTATACATTATAATTTTTATTTTCAGTCTTTCAAAGTTATGTTTAGATTTTATTTCCAAAAATTCAATCGTTGATCGTGGGTTATCTTGTAATAATATAATAATGACCAGAATGGAGACAACAACACATAATAATATGTGTTGTTTTCAGTATAGTGTATAAATAATTTATATTTATAACTCTTATTGTTGTAATTTACTAGTATTTATAATTTATGTTGTATTATCATTTTCAATAAGTATATTTACTTTGTTGTTGTACATGATTTTATTATGTCAGATTATCAGCACTTTAACGCTCAAACGTGTTTGTGACTTTGCGAGTTTCGTGTGCTGTACTGCAGTAGTGTAAGAGTGTAACGTGTAAGTGATGAGTGTAATCGTTATTTGTACATCTGTAGATTGTAGAGTGTATCGCGTAAACGTGTGATTCCTGATTTCAATTTTTATATATTAATACTTATTTTACAAATTTACAATTTAAAAAAGTGATAATTGACTGGATAGGTATGGGTAGAACAAGTACTAATCCTGTACAACGGATGTACTTTGTGTACAATTTAGACAAAAACGAAAGCACATGCAAAATAATTAATTGTCCCAATCCTATACGTAGTGGACGTCATGACGGGAATTTAGAGACACACGTTATTTATATTTTACTTTTTACATAAATAAATAATATGTGAATGTAATATTTAATTGAAAATTAATATATTAATTATACATTAAACAGTGAACCAAAAAAATAAATAATGAAATATTAATAACGTTAATCATTAACTTTGAATAACGTTTAAATTCCATATAACGTTTTAACGTAAAAATTAAATAACGTTTAAATTCTATTAACGTTTTAACGTAAAAATTAAATAACGTTTAAATTCTATTAACGTTTTAACGTAAAAATTTAATAACGTTTAAATTTTATATAACGTTAAACGCAAATTTTTTTCCTGATTTAAGCCCTGGTTATAACTTATAAACTTATATATTATTATCTTGCAAAGAAACTTAATCTAGTAGGTACCTACATCTACATCATGACTAAATATTAGTATATTACTATACATATTAAATTATTATTATTATATTGCATTTAAATTTTAAGTTATATTTATTATTTATATAAATCACACAACAAACCATAAATACCACAAATAATAATAATTTATTATATTGAAAAGTAAAAATAGTAATAAACTAATAAATAATAAATATAAATATTATGTACATTTAAATGTTATCATGTAACATACAATTAAATTATATTACTAACCTACAAATATAGAATACGATAAGAAAGAAGTACCTAGGTAAAAACAAATTGAATCCAAAAAATACTTTCCTTCGAAGATCGACTCGTGTTATATACAGTTTTATACGTATTGTATAGTAGTAGGTATAGTAGTGACATGTTACATGAATACTGTATTACTGTATAGTATACGATAACTATGTGTAATAAGCTGACAACAAGTGATGCGACGATGGGGCCTCCAATGTAGAGGTTCGCGGGTTCTAGAACCCCCAAAATACACAATTAACCGTAGACGCATGTATTAATCTCCTTGTGCATTTCAGTAATAAACAGTATTATATTATTATATTAATAAAATAAAATAAATTACCAATGAGGAATTTTTTAAAATGAGTTCGAAATATTAGTTGAAATTTTATATATTTGTCCATAAATTCAACAAACTCTTCATCTGAAATAAAAATAATTAAATAATTATAAATTGATTAAAGAATTCATGGATTGGAAATTTGGAATAATATTGTTACCATTTGCCGAAATATCCATGATTTGGTTTTGGTTATGACGTTTTAGAAGCAAATCAAAAACATGGATATATATAACACATGCAGGTAAAAAGTATATTATAATAATATAAAACTTAAATCATAATACTAAATATATTAGATTATGAGGCAGCGATGAATGTATTGGATTTAAAATTATGCGTGTCTTTTTTTTTTTGTTTTTAGGTCTGAAGACACTTCTACTACCCGAAATATTGCTCCGATTTTCATGAATAACATATAATTCCTGTTGAAAAGTGAATATACTCGTAGTTGGTACTTATTTTAGATCATTTTTCGAATGAAAAAATAACGAAAACTGAAATTATGACGAAATCGATTTCAATATTTCACGATTACTCGGGCAATTTTGAAGTGAGTGGCTTGAAAATGTGTTTGGGTATTTACATAAGTATTACATATATGTGGTAAAATTTTGGAACCGCTAGGTTAATTTTCCTACAAAATATAGGACTTTGATTACTTCGTAAAATTCTCGTTTTTATGTATAATGTTTGATAAAATTGGCAATTTTGGGCATTATAAGGTCTGAAAATTTTACTGAAGTCTAAGTACATATTACTTAACATCATATTGAAATATTATAAAAATGCCAAGTCTCTATTTTTTTTTTATAGCCGTTTAATTTTATATTTTTAGTTTAAACGATAATCTTAGATTCCATAAGAATATTCTTCTCAATACTTTTACTATAAAAACTAAAAATTAATAGAAAAGCTGTAGAATAAGAAAGATAAGAATAAGAAGATATGATTTATCATTGCATTCAAATTGTCATCAAAAATCAACACTATCCTCTTTACACCTGTATCCCTTCCACACCAGTATCCCTTCCCTTGCTTTTTTTAATTTCAGATAGAAAATGTTTAATAATTTACTGTAAAATTTGATTTCTTAACGTTGATGTAAGGATTATAATAATTATTAGTAAGTATACTTAATAATAACATAACTAGCTATGACAATGATAAAATTAATTAAAGGAATTTAAATTATTTAAATTATACAAATTAATGAACAAAAAATAATTAAATTGTTCAAATAATTTCATAATTTAAAACAATTGATATTAGAGTGCATTAATTATTCAAAAACAGATAACATATTATGCAATTTACCATTCATAATATAATGTAGATATTGAGAAAATCCTCTTGTAAATTCATTTATATTTATAAATTCTTCCAGTAGGGCATTTAGATAATTTTTTATATTATTTGAGTTCATTTTTTGAGGAAAATCTGAAATAAAAAAAATAATAATGATTTCTTAATATCAGTGACAAGAAAAAAATGTAGATCGGATATAGCTGTGAAAAATGATTGTGTTGTTGTTTTCTAATCGTCTGCATTATCAAGGATACTCAATGTAGAAGACGTATGTACACACGTATATTGTTGGAAACAACCAAAAATAATTTTTAATATGGTATTATTATATTGCGAGGTAAAAAAAAATAATTTAACACTTGTATTTTTCACTGGTTTAAAATTGTGTTGTGAATTTGTTACTGTATTTATTTAGTACATTATTCGTGTACGAAATAAGCTATACATGAACGCGGTTTTTACATATATTACAAAGAGGAAACACTCTTGTCATTCTCAAAAGTATCAGAACCGGTTAATAATTAATCGTTAATTCGTCAATTAATCAAACTTTATAACATCAACTATAATACAACGTTTATGTGATATATACGATATTCATATAGGTACCAAATGAAAATCATATTTAAATAATAAACAGAAGATATATTCTATTTAATTCAATAGTGTTAATTTTTTTTATAACATTTAAATAGAAGTATAGAACAACAATAAAAGCAATAGGTAAGTTAAAAATTATATTTTGTTTGTGATAATATTAATTATTAACTATAACTCACATATTATGTTGTAAATTATTAATAATAATTCTGAATAAACAGTTAATACATTTTGCATTTGTTTTTTCATTAAATATATAGCATCCGTTTTTAATGATTCTGTAATGTTTAAAGTTAAATAATATGAATTGATATTAATTTAAAATAAGAATAATGTAATACTAAATTGTTTTAAAAACTAATACTTTAAATTTATATAACCAAATGATTATATACCAACAAATGGCAATAAATAATACAATTTGTACAATAATTGTGTTAATTGACAATTCGACATTAACGATAATATTTTGTTTTTATATGAATTATGATATACATATAATATTATATTACTTATATATAAGTAATTATAAAATATGTTAACTTTACCTCCTACCACTATAAAAATCAGTATAATTATATAATTTATAAAATTCATAATGAATTACTTAAACACATTTTACCCATACACTACAATAATCAGTATATAAAATTTATATTTAAATAATAGCAAATAAAGTAACATTAATCATTTAATTAAACTCAAATTAAAATATACAATTATAATTTACAAACCCAATGACGATATATTTTTAAATTTCGTTAGATCAACTAAAATAAAAAAAATAATTAACATACAATTTTTATTCAAGTAATAGGTTGAGAATTAAAATAAGTAATTGTGTACCTATCCTACATATATTTTAGATTTTGAGCAAAGCGAAAAATTCTTGGTTTTACAATGAGGTGTATCTTTATTTTTCAATTTTTATGTATGAAAACACTTTTTCGAACCGAAATAATGCTCTATTTTCACGAAAAGCATATGTTTACGGTTGGAAAGTTGATTCAGTTGGTACAATATTTAGGTGATTTTTCGAATTTCTTAAAATTGTCTCTATGTGATAGAAAAAACAACCGAGAAATGAAGATTAAACGGAATTATTTGCATGAAAACTGAAATTTCTATGATATTCGATTTCAATATTTCAGGATAACGCAGGCAATTTAGATCTTAGAAATTTCAAAATTTTATTGGGATTTACTTAACTATTATACCATAAATTTTGGAAACGTTACTTTAATTTTCTACAATATATAAACTCTGATTATTTCCAAAAATACTACTTTTTATCTATATAATGTTTGATAAAATTGGCAATTGCTTGTTTAAAGGACTCAAAATTTTACTGAAGTATATTCACATATTACTTAATATGATACCGAAATATTAGAAAACTCCTATGTCTTAATTTTTTGTTGTTGTTTATAAAATGTTGATATTTTTATTGTAATCGAAAATCAAAGAATACATAACATATGCATAAGTATTTTTCTTATTATTTCTCAATAATTTTACATTAATGATTAAGAAAGAGGACAAACATTTTTTATAAATTTTATTGAAGCATATTTATTACTTACATATTAGGTAACGTAGTACCAAAATATCAGAAAAAAACTCATGTATCAATTTTTTTTATAGGTGTTTCAAGTTGAAATTCGGTTAAAATCAATATTTAAAGAATAAATTATATGGACTTTTCTTATTTTATTTTAATATTTTACAATATTGTTATATAAAATTGACTAAAAAATTTGAAAATGTTATTGAATCATACTTTACTTACTTTACATTAACATACATAGTGGTTATGGTTAAGTTATTTCCCAAATATAAGAAAATCTTAAGTATACATTTTTTTATAGGTTTTAATATTGAAATTTGAGAAAAATCAATATTTAAAGTATTTATACTTTTCTGCTCATTTCATTTCAATATTTTACAATAAGGTTGAATAAAATTGTCAAATAATTTGAAAATGTTGAATATATTATTGAAGCCCAAATGCATTTTACTTAACTGAATTTCAATTAATTGTAAATATTACATTATTTACGATTTTTTTTTTGTAACTTTTTTAAGTATAAAAAGAAATGGATGGGATACAGATGTAAATACGATCATGTTGAATTTTGATTAAATTTTGAATGCAATAATCATTACATTCGAAAAACGATTCCGACCGAAGTACTATCAAATTTAGATATTTAGATGACTAATTTTGGTGTTTTATGATGGGTATGTATATATTGAACGTAGATACTAATAAGTGATAATATAAAATTTTTAATCAATAGGTACATATGAACTTCTCTCAAAATCGTATTTTTGAATGTAATGTTATATCATTGCATTTAAATTTTAATTAATATTCACACTATACTTTTTACACCTGTATCTCATCCTTTTTTATTTTTAAATTAATATTGAAAAATTGTAGCTGTATAGTGTATAAATGTATAATATTTGTTTTGTTAGTGTATTATACACGAAACAATATTATCATTTAAAAAAAAATTATGTTTAATTTTGAACAGAAAGAAAATAATATTTTTATAGATTACCATCATCACATTCCATCGTGGTACGATAATTCATTATTGTAAATTTTATTTTCTTTGGTGTTAATTTCATATTTATCAAATTCGTTAATATCTTCTCAAAACATTTTACCGATCCATGACCTATAAACATTAAACGTGTATTATAATTTATAATAATAAATTATTTGAAGATTAATAATTAGGGCCCGGATTTAAAAACACTTAAAACCATACAAATAAAAAATAGCCAAAAATGACCTTAAAATGACGGATATATTTTTGTATTCAATTTGTAATTTACAAATAAGGTATAATTATTATTTATATTTTATTAAAAAATAAAATGGAAATTTTAAATGATGACATAATAATGACATGCATATATTTTGGATTTCTGGTCATTTTGGAGAAATATTCTTCATTTTAAACATAACAAAATATATATTTATATTTATGTAAAATTAAAATTATAAGTAAGCCTATAGTAGGTACCTACTTACTAAATTTTGAGCATTACATTGAACAATACTAATTTATAGTTAGATTATATTTTTGGTATATAGGTAGGTCAAATTTTATCGTATATTGAACAAATATGCATTAAAACCTATAAAATGACTTAATAATGCTAAAAATGAAAAACGTCAAAATATGCAAAAAAAATAAAAAATGCAAAATAAAATTTGTAGCTTGAAACCCTCGTTATGTACTTAGAAAGCATTGTATAAGATCAAGAGAAAAACAATGCACTTTGCATTAAAATCCGGGCCCTATTAATAATATTTTGATTTCATATACATATTTAAATGAATAATATATTATAATATTATATTTATTGTTCAAAATAAGAAAGGACCCGGGTGGTGACTCGTATTCGTCGACTACCTTATTAAAATAAATTTGAAATTTGTCCCCACACTCTATTCCCTAAATTTTTTCAATTTCCCTAATTATCGATAATATTTATGAATATTCAAGCACGGGTAATCGGTGTATAAAGGGAAATACGTAATACTAATATAATTAATTTTTTTGTATTTTTTTAAAATGCAGTCCACTAAATACTAAAATATAATTGCAGTTATATTGCTTAGAATGAAATATTTTATGTGTAACATTTCAAAAAATATCGGGGACGCAATTCACCTAGTGTGTATTAACATTATTTTATTATTTTATGAAAACGTGATAACGCACTATCAATTTGTTATCAAATATAATTTTTATTTTTAATAATACAAGGTAAATTAATACATAAAAATATATTAAAATATATTAATATATATAAAATATAAATTGAAGATTTTTTTTTTAATAATATTTTCTAATCTATAAATATGCGTAAGTTTTTTTAATTTATAAAAAATAATATTTAATTTTTTCTAATGTATATTATGTTTATTTTATAGATTCAAGTAATAACGCTAGCGTATGTGATCATTTTATTTAATTTTGAATGTGTACATTGTAATTCCAGTTGATTTTTCTAAAATTGTGAATTTTTAAGTGAATTTACAAGTTCTATATGTTTACTAATAAATAATAATATTATTGATTATATATTGCTAAGTACAATCACGCAGAATTTTCATTAATCACATGATGGCTGGGTGGTGAAGAGGAGTTGAGTTAAATGAACCGATTATAACACGATTTCAAATTTCGCGGCCCGTAGACACGCCTATGCATTGACATATGAATATTTAGATATTTTTGTTATTTTGGTATACCTATTCAAAAATAATAGCAAGTATACCGCAATACCGATATATCCAACTAAAAATGATTCACAACACCGTAGTCACCCCTATCACAAAATATTATTCTCTTCTTATAATACATGATAACGATATGTCAGTTTCGGTCAATGTCGGTAATTATTGCTTTCATTATTTTGTATTATGAATAGGTAAAAAATATACGATCATACTAATAATAATTTATTATGAATGTCAGTACTTTTATTAAAACTTTGGCTGCTTGACGTATAATTATTATGCATTTATAACATGTACCTATTTTAACTATAACTCTATGTTTATTAAAAATATTTTAATATTAATTTTACGTAAATTTGTGTAGCGTTTAACACTGCGTTAAAGCATCTCTATTAGGTAGGCACAGTATATTTCAAATTATGTGTAGGATGTAGATAGTACACATTATAGTTAAATGATGTAACGCTCCCGCAGATTGGGGAATCGTTAAAAACAAAGCTACGCCCTTGCACAAAAGTCGGCCGACTGGGTCCTTTGTCATTACAAATGGAATATAGTAATGAACAAATTGACTTGTCTTACTTTTTAATAAATGTGAACATATGCGATTTAAATCATTTATTTCGTTTCTATCATCATATTCTGTATTAAACTTATTATCATTTTTCAATAAAAGACGAAGATATTGATCTGAAATTTGTTTATATAATAAAAAAAAATTATAAAATTCATGTAAAACAAACACAATAAAATCTATATAAATGTATACCTACGTATGAATTACATATGTTACAAACATAATTCTTATTTCTTCAGTGTTATTAATTTTATTAATTATTAGTTTCTGTTTTAGATTCTCAGCGAAGCGAAGAATATATTCGGGTTTACAATGATGTGTAATTTTTTTTTTTATTAAGTATTATTCTGAAGATACTTTTACTACCCGAAATAATGCTTCGATTTTCACGAATAGCATATGTTTCCAATTGAAAAGTGGATGTAGTTGTTACTAAAATTGAGCCATTACGGTAGAAAAAACGGCATTTTTCACGAAAACTAATATTTTGACGAATATACATAAAAACGAGAAGTTTACGAAATATTTGAAGTCCTATATTTTGTAGAAAAAAGTGTAGTAAAGGTGTCTACGATCATAAAAAAAAAAGACACATTATTGTAAAACCAATACATTTTTCGCTTCAATCAGAATCTAAAATAATAATTTTTTGTATAAACTAATTATTTAAACATTAGTAATAAAATAATTTATTATGTTATGGCTACTGGAACGAAAATTGTTATCGCCTCGCCAATTTTGAACACGGCTATACCATTTAAAAGTTAAAACGTATATAGAAATTGAAATATACAAAAATTATAGTGAAAAATATTTTTTTTTTAGAATAATAATCTTACGGAACAGTATTTAGATTGAAAAGTTTTTCATTGCACTATCCAATCACACATCCAAAAAATTAATATACGTAGGTTTTATGGTCATTTATAAGTTATAACTAGCAATTTAGTCATTTGATATTTACGACATCCTATGACCTACAATGAGCCAGTGAGTTTTGTAGTTAAAATTAATGTTTCAAACTGTTGTTCATAACGAGTATATGTAGTGTTTAGAAATCAGAATATATCAGAAATCATTGATTTAATTCATTAATTTATTAATTATTTCCAAAATAACATAAATATTGGTTCGACAAAGTTAACTATAACTTTTGTTACAAGTTGTACTTGTCATTGACTTGATTATGTTGATAACCTAATTGTTGAATTCATTTTTACGATTTCCAACTGTCCGAAAATACTATGAATCCTGGGTGAATAAAATTTTGGATTAATTATAGTAAAGTCTTTCAGACCGATCAGTTATACACACAATGAAACATTCTTTAGTTCCTTGGCAATTGCCTCCAAATACCCACTGTTAAGGAACTACCTGCATTGTTTTTTTTACACACAAAATGGCTTTCGTCAATTTCCACAATTAAATTAGGACCACCAATTTCTTATAATTACCAATTTCAATTATCCAAACGCACACTTCATGAAAATAATAATTATTCCAGTCAACAACGGCGCTTTTACTCATTCCAAACTCACTTTTACAATACGATACAGTGGTCATTTCATAAGCCCAGCAGTATATGTAGTATACTATTGTATTTGTATTTGTATTGGTAATCTTGAACCACTCAGTCAATTGTTGTTATTCTTATACCTTTTTCTTTTTTACAAGTTCTTCTCTGACAACGCTACCGAGATCCTTTTATAATCATTTCATGGTCATCTTCGCACTATTGAGTTTGTAACAAAACCTTTTTCGTTTGGAGAAAATTAATAGCAGAAACTTCATTAGATACTTCGGAATATAAATCTTTTTAATTCATTTTACAACTACAATAAACGGACAGAGATATACTGCTAAGTAAAATCACCTGAACCGATAAATTAAAACGATAAAGCCTCAATTGTCATAGGTATAAATAAAATAATGTGTTTGATATAATTCTTAATCTCCGCAATCGTAATTGATGGAGCAATAAATTGTTCGTTCCCGTAGCAGAGCGAGAACAGACCAGTACCAAATAATTATTTTACAAAATCATAGTTATATGGAATTTAGTAAGAATATTACTTATTGAGTTTATAATTAAAATAATTTTTTTTTTTTTTTAACTTAATTCTTTATTTAGCAATCTGTAACAATTTTGAACAATAAGCTTAATTATTGATAAAATAAAAATATAATTTGACAGGAATAGCTGAGTGAAGAGACCTCCCAATGGAGATACTTCGACAGGATAATTAAAATAATTAAAATAGTTTATTTGAATAATAATTCAAAAGAAAAAAAAATATAATTAAAAAAAAAAAATGAATTATCTAATATACCTACCAACAAAATTAGATTTTACAAATTACAATATAAAGTAGTCTTGATTATGAATTATTTTATTATATACGTACTCGTATATTCGTGTCTTTTATAATATATTATATTATACTCGTATGTTATGGTTAGACTAATAATTAAAAATATCATTAAAGCTTTAAGCAAATTACTTAATATACCTATATTCTGTTCCAAATGAGTTTGCCCAAAATTAAGCAAGAATATTTTACCAACTATTTTGTGATTGGTTCTAGCCATCAGCATGTGTCGTTATCGTTACTAATTTCGCCACGACCGCTATACCTATAGTATGTCGTTGGCCTGTGAATCGACAATATCTCTAACTGTCGGCATACGAAAGTGCATAAACCTAGAGTTTTCGTCGGCATTTTGGACAAACTTATTTGGAACAGTGTATAGTAATTCAATAGACAATAATAAATTTATATTAAATAAAGATTGATAAACTGACAACAAAAAATTATACATAGATTACATTACTGTCAGGTATGGATGAAATAATTTCTTCTGAATTTTTTCTCCAATAATTTGAAGTAATGATATTAAGAAGATTATGATTTAATTTAGTTTCAATTTCATGTAACTTCGTCTTGCTAAGTTCGCCTAAATTGTATTTTTCAACAGAGTCTTGATAAGCTAATTTGATATAATAAAATAAGAGATTTGATTGTTGTGTAATTTATTCATTTACAATTTTTTATATTATTAAAAATGTACATATTTTGTATTAATAGGTTAGTACCTATTATATATTTATATTTAACTTTTTAAAATTAAAGATTTTTATAAACACAGATTTAAATGAATATAAATATAAGTATAGCACTTTTAAAAGTTGTGGATTACATTTTCTATAATATAATATAATATAATATAATATAATATAATTTGTTATTCTTATACTGAGCCAAGTAAAGAATGCATTGGTATTATTAATATTGAAATATTTACATATTATTATCATCATATTAAAATTTTAGAAAAGTCCCTAGTCTCAATTATATTTATAGCTGTTTAAAGTTGATATTTTTAGTTTTAACGAAAATACTAGTATTATGAAAAAAATGACCAAAAAACGGCATTCATAAAATCTATTGGTCTATGGGATTCGTGTGGTGTAGTTAGCGTAATATTCCCGAAAGCTACCTAGGTGTGCACAATAGCCAGGACTCGTCAGCGGATGGGTGACCTCCGTTATTTTTTTTTTATATATGAAGTCATCATATCAAAATATTAGAATAATCCATAGTTTCAGTTTACTTTTATAGCTGTTTGAAATTGATATTTTTATTAGTTTGTTTTTATCTCTGAAGACACTTTTACTACCCGAAATAATAGTCCGATTTTCACAAATAGCATATGTTTCCGGTAGGAAAGTGGATGTTCTTAGTACTTGGTATTTGGTTCTAGGTATTTATCAAAATTGACCCTATGCGTTAGTTAAAACGATGAAAAATGACGAAAAAAAGGCAATATTATACCTACATTATCTGACTGGACTTCGCTCAGAATCGTATTATCGAATGCAATGGTTTATCATTGCATTCAAATTCTAATTAAAATTAAATACTATGATTTGCACACCTATATATCCCTGCGGCAGGAGTATCAGCTCGTCTTTATTTATTTATTTTGATTTCATATATACTCGTATTGTATATTGTCTAGTAGATATCCAGAGGTCTGTTCGAACGCCTATTTGGCAGAATCTTTATTTGACTTTTATTTATTCAAATTTTAATCAAAAATCAAAATACAACACTATCTACTTATCAATATTATATCCATGTATGTATTGATTTTACCAATCGGTGAACGGTTTTATAATAACACTATCTGCTGTTGATAAATAATTATACAGTAAAAAAATATAATATAATACAAAATATAGAAAAACAATTATTTTTTTTATATTTACTCGTTATAACTTATACTATATTTTATACGTTATAATGTATTAGTATATTCGAATTTACGAGTGTATACTTGACGTATATATATGAAATGTAATATAAGCGTATAAGAGATAAGTAGATATCATTATTATACTAATATAACACTAGAGAGAGAGTCTCTCTTTGATCTCTAAAAGTCTGTATGTTTTCCATGTTAATATCCGTTTGGCATTTTATTTTATGATTATATAAAAAAAAAAAAATGTATAGCTTAATGAAATGCATTGTACGAGTAATTTTAATTTACAAATATAATTTTTATATTTTAATTGTCATAAAAATTACGTAATACACTAATTATATTGATACAAGTAAAAAAGTCCTATAAGTAACAACTAAAAAACATTTCAATAAATTTCATATAGGTAACTTCTAAATTATATTCAAATATAATACTCTGTAATATTATTATTAATTTATATAATAAAAATTACTTTGAATATTTGCATATGCATCATACATGAATCTACCCACTTCATCATATTTGATGGCTGTATAATTTTATAATAAAAATAAATTATAAGTTAATAAAAAACCAATAATGACATAAATCATAAAAAATACATATATTCATATATTTTTATATATATTTTTAGGTACTCTACACACATTATAGTTTATAGTAAAATACTATAATATATTAAAATATTTATTGTATTTTACATTAATATAAAAATTTTTTAATATATATAATATATTATGTTATTGGGATTTGTGAAATATGGATATTTTATTATAATTACAAACATCATACTAATATTTACGTAAAGAAATTATCATTTCTTAAAATAAGATTTATATATAAAGATCATTAGACCAATCAGAAAATAAATTATAATTTAATATGTTTTACTTATATTATACATTTTTTTTGTTAATATAATGTGAAATTTTAAAGAATTATTGATAATTGTAAAGCTTAACAGTGTCATTGTTAATCATAGCTATTACGAGTATTACGTCTTCATGTAATATTAAAATTTTAACAGTATGTAATTAGTTTTAAAAACTTAACGATATTTATTATTTTTTCATGAATACAAAATATAATTTATTTGAAATCTTTTCGTAGATTTCTCTTTTCAAGATAAGTGTTTGATCGATTTTAATAACTCTTTTCTTATTAGTAAAATGAGAAAATTCTCCAGGGTTAACCCTATAGCTGGTTTTTTAGTAGGGTAGCTGGATTTTAATTTTTTTGTATACGAGGTTAGGTTAGGTTAGTCCCAAAAGTATCCGACCTGCGTTCATAAATCCGCGCTAATCTTTTTCATCATCCGGCGACTCATGGAATCCTTCAAAGTAGTCTCCATTCGACTGGAGAACACGTTCCCATCGGTGTTTCCATACCCCGAAGCAGTTCTGGAAGTCAGTTTTCACTATAGCCTTCAGTTCACTCGTCGCATTTGTTTGAATCTTCTCTGTATTATCAAACCGACGTCCTTTGAGTGGAATTTTTAGTTTTGGGAATAGCCAAAAGTCGCAGGGGGCTATGTCGGGACTGTATGGAGGCTGGCGAAGTTGAATTATTTTATGTTTTGCCAAAAATTGTTGCACGAGGTTCGATGAATACGCTGGTGCATTATCGTGGTGAAGAAGCCAATCGCCACTTGCCCAAAAGTTCGGCCGTTTTCTTCGTATTGCGTCACGTAATCTTTTTAAAACTTCAACATAAAATTCTTTATTGATCGTTTGTCCTCTTGAAGCATATTCATGATGCACAATACCTTGATAGTCAAAGAAAACAATCAACATGCACTTAACATTGCTCCGACTTTGACGAGCTTTTTTCGGTCGTGACTCGGATGGAAACTTCCATTGTGAAGACTGCTGTTTTGTTTCGGGATCATAACCGTAAACCCACGACTCATCACCGGTAATGACCTTTTTAAGCACATTTTCATCATGAGTAACCAATTCCAAGTTGTCCCGTGCAATTTCAACGCGAATATTTTTCTGCTCTTTTGTCAGCATTTTCGGAATGAATTTTGCACACACGCGAGTCATGTTTAAAATTTCGGTTAAAATTCTCGAAACACAAGTTTTTGGAATTCCAAGGTCATTCTCTAATTCACGCACAGTCAAATGACGATCTTCTTCAATCGCCAGTCGCACACGGTCGATGTTATCTGTTGTTAAAGTGCTCGAAGGTCGTCCAGATCGCGGGTCACTGTCGACAGACATGCGGCCATTTTTAAACCGCTTATACCATTCTTTAATTTGTGTCATACCCATACTCTCTTCCCCAAAGGCCTTCTTCAACATTCCAATAGTTTCCGCACAACTTTTTTCGAGTTTGAAGCAAAACCTGATGCAAATTCTTTGGTCATGTTTTTCCGTCATTTTCAATATTATCAAAATCCAACGAATGCAAAAAGATACTGTTAAAAATTGTAACGGTGCACGTGTTTTAACAAGTTTAACCTAACCTAACGTCCAACCACATTTTCCTGGGTCTACCTCGAAGTCTCTTTCCCATTGGTTTCCAATTTAGGCTTGTTCTACTTATAACATCCTCGCTTCTCCGTATCGCGTGACCTAAATATTGAAACCTTTGCCATCTTATAAAGTTGATAATTGATGCAATTCCCAATTCCCAATTCGTTTTGTTGTTCTTTGTTATATTTTCTTCTCCAAGTTCTATTGATGCTATCATAAGTTGGACCACAAATTGTCCTCCAAATTTTATTTTCAAAAATCCTAAGCCTTCTTTCGGTTGTACTGGTGTTAGTCCAAGCTTCACAGCCATAAGTGAGCGTTGGCCTTATTATTGCCATATATAGTCTAGTTTTAGTCTTCTTTGAGAAAAATTTTGATTTTAAGTACTTATTTAAGGCAAATGCCGCTCTTTCAGCCTTTGAGAAATTCACTCCTATTTCCTTCCACCATTCATTCTTAGCACTCAGCATAACTTCTAGGTACCGAAATTAATTCACTTTTCGAAAGTTAGGAACCCCGTGTTATGGTTGTCTCCATTATCTATCAACTCCATTAATTTTGTTTTTCCGTCATTGATTTTCAAACCTATCTTGCTAGCTGCTTGTTCGAGGGCTTGAGCGCTTTTTCCGTCTTCTCTAAGGAGTTTCCTAGTATATTTAGATCATTCGCAAAGCCTAGTACTTGTATATGCTGTTGGCCGATTTCCACTCCCGTTGTTTCTAATTGTTATTCCCTTATAGCTTTTTCTAAAGCTATATTGAATAAGGTAGGGGATAGTGAATCTCCCTGTTTTAAGGCAGTTCTTACTTAAAAAGCTTTTGACTCCATATACTCAACCCTTATTTTATACTGTGTATTTTCCATGCACATTTTTGTTAATGTTACTAATTTTTGTGGGATCCCTCCATTTTGTTGTAGATGCTTTGCCAATACTATACTATCATAAGCCATTTTGAAATCAACAAATAGCTGCCAGATGTTTTGGCGGAATTCATTCTTTTTTTCTATTAGTTTGCCTATGATAGTGAGTTGTTCTATTGTTGATTTCCCTTTTCGGAATCCGTACTGGTATCTGCCTAAATATTCTTCTGCGTAAGGCGTTAGTCGTTTTAATAGTATTTTCACAAACACTTTGTAAGCTAAGTTAAGCAGTGATATTCCTCTATAATTTTCACAAATTGCATTATCATTTTTTTTGTAAATCGGTATGACTATGACTTCATTCCAGCCTTTTGGCATGCGCTTATCTTTCCAAATCTTTTGACAAATCCTAAAAAGGAGATATTGCATCTCTTTTCCACTATATTTAATGAGTTTAGTTGGTACTTCGTTCGATCCTTGCGATTTTCAATTTTTTAGATCGTTTATTGCTTAATTGACTTCTTCCTGAGTCACTACATTTATCATTGGCTCTGCTCCATATAGGTTTTCTCTTCTCGTTGAGATATCTGGGATATCTGTGTTCAGCAGTGCAGTAAATATTCCTTTCATCTTTTGGCTTTTTATTTAGGGTCCATGAGTATTTCACTGTGACGATTCTTAATAGTTTTTAGACTTTGGTTGAACTTTTTGTATTGTTTTATGGTCTTAAAGAAATTTCTAATACTTCCCATCGAACAATCTCTTTCTGCCTCATGTAATATTACACTTAGCTACTTTCTTTTCTCTCTTTGGAGTACTCTTTTACACATCATCCTTTCTAATATGTATACTCTTTTTGTGTCTGTACTATCTGTTTTAATATAGTTTTTACGGGCAATCTGTCTTTTTCTTATTGCTCGTTGACAGATTTCTTTGTGACATTTTTTCTTCTTGTTTCTTACCTTTCCGATGTTTTCTGCTGCTATTTTTTTAATGGCTTTGCTAATTTTGTCCCAGTCTTCATCTATGTCATTCAATTTAATACTTTCTATTTATTCACCAATACTTTTTTGAGTATTTTTGTTGGATTTCTGCATTCTTTAATATCTCTAGATTTATCTTTATGCTATTTCCTTTTTCTATTTGTTTTCGACTCTGTAACTTCAGCTCGAATTTTGCCACTACTCAGCTCCTCTATAGCTTTGTATGTCTTTTTTACATGAACGAAATCTCTTTAGAATAAGTATATGGTCTATTTGGTTGGCTGTTGTTCCGTCCGGTAATTTCCATGTGGCTTTATGAATGTCCTTGTGTGGGAACGTTGTGCTACTTTTTGTCATATTCTTTGCCGCTGTCCATTTTCCTTGCTTGTCTCATGTAAACTTTCATTATCTATAGTTGGACTAAATTGTGTCTCCCTTCCACATTTGGCATTAGGTCCCCCAGCACTAATTTGATTACGTTCCCTGGCAGATTATCATATGTATGTGCCAGTTCCTCGTAGAACGAATCCTTGATATCCTCATCTCCTGTCTCCGTTGGTGCATGTGTACACACTAGTACTATATTTAAAGGCTTTGTGTCAATTCGTAGTACTGCTATTCTTTCTGAGACGGGATTGAACCCTTTTATGTATGGTTCTAGCGTTTCATGCACAGCAAAACCGCTCCCAAAAATATGTCTTTCTTCGACCCTAGAGAAATAGATTTTATATTTCCCCACTTAAGGCTGTTCATTCCCTGACCATCTTATCTCTTTCAAGGCCGCTATATGTATTCCATATGTTTCTAGTACACCTGTAAGATTCTGGCAAGCTCTAGTTCTATAATGGCTCAGTGTGTTCCAGGTCACGATCTTAATTCCAGTTTTCTGATTTCCGTGGCCAAGTTTATAACCATTTCTCTGTGTCCGAGGCTGATTTTCTGATGGTATCATAACAAAAGAGTTTTTATAAGGTGGGGTTATTAGCCCCACGCTCAACCCCCAACCTGTAGGACCAGACTACCCCAACCAATTAAGGTCAGGGTAGGGCTCCTGCAGTGCACCTATCAAGGTGCACTGGACGATGGGGACGCCACTTTCCCTACGCCTAAAATTCAATGATTTAGTAACTAACCACGTTAGAAAATACATTCCTCTATTTATCAAAAAATTCAAAATCCGTCCAGTGTAGACCGTCGTGAATCGTCGTGAGTCGTGAATAGTAATCGCGTTTTAGTATTATTAACATAGGAAGAAAAATCGTTTCCGTTCCCCTTAACAGTATTAACCTTGGCTATAATTGTTAACTAAGTTAGTTAAACTAACTTAAGTGCATAACTGATAAACCTTCCAACAAAATATCAATTTAGTTAACAATAACAAAGAACAATAAAAAAAGACACTTTTCAAGAATTACAAAGATACTTATGAGGTGAAAGTAACTTAAAAAAAAAAAAAAAAGATAAAAGATAAAAGATAAAAGGAAATAGATATGGTGATGACAGATGTTAATTTGTCGTTTGAAATTTCTAACAAACAATTATCCAACTACCTCTGCAGTTCTGCTTAAACTGAAATCAATTCGATGAAGTCGACATCACTATAGTGTCATATAAAATATTGTAATGTCGGACGACTTCAATATTAGAGTCTCTTCCATTGGAAAAATAGAAAATATCGAATTAAAATTATGTTATGCCGTCGTATACGTATATATTCTAAAAGCGTGTGGCACGTGTTCAGTAAATTGCGTCCTGGACACTGACACGCTGACACAGTACTGTTTTGCCGTGCGCTGTGTAACAACGTGCGTTCGTCTTAACAGTGTAAGCGCGCGTGGGAAATTTTTAATTACTTTTTATTAATGGTTACACTGATTCGTCCAGAAAGTTTACTGATTTTCAAATTCTCATCGAATGTCCCTTCTGGTTGGTCTGTGTGGTCATAATTTGATAGAAAATATAATAATTATTCACTAGGATAAAAAATATGGTAAAATACAAATAAAGATAATTATAATATACACTTACTAGTCATATATTTAAATAATTGAGCTATTAATGTTTTATATGTACCACTATAAGCTGAAATTGAATATTATTTATATAAAATATCTATTAGTATTCCTAAATATTTTATTTAATTATTAATATATTAGATTTATCAATTATTTTAAGAAAAATAGTATTTATACTCGTATTTATATTATATTAAAAATAAATTTATATAATATAAAATAAAAATATGATACCAAATAATCATCTTCCATATAAGTACGTTAAGTAATAAACATATATTTGTCCTTTTCAATAACTATTTATACAAACATGATATATATAAAAAAAAAAATAAAATAAAGAGCTGATACTCCCGCATAGGATACAGGTGTGCGAATAATAGTGTTTAATTTTAATTAGAATTAGAATGTTTTAATGCAATGATTCTGAGCGAAGTTCAGTAAGATTATAATGTAGGTATTTTTTAAAATATTGACATTTTTTATTAAATATTTAAAATGGAAAATTTTATCACACATATAGTACATAAATGAAAACTCTATATAATTTTTATATAATTAAATTTTCAAATGTTTTAAAAAATATTTGTCAATTTTATTTAACATTATTGTAAAATATTGTAATATAATAAGAAAAATCCATATAAATAATTTAAATATTGATTTTACTGAAATTTCAAGTTAAAACGGTTATAAAAAAAAATTGAGAATAGAGATTTTTCTAATATTTTGATATGGTGTTAAGTATTATGTATATATACTTGCGTAAAATTTTCAGACCTCACTACCAAAAATTGACAATTTAATCAAACATTATATACGTAAAAACGAGAATTTTACGAAATATTCAAAGTCCGATATTTTGTAGAAAAATTAACGTAACGGTTCCAAAATTTTACCATTAATTTTACTATATTTTACCATATATAGTAGAGATGTGAACAATCAAAAAATTTTCAAGTCTCTATCTTAAAAAATGTCTGAGTTATCATGAAATATAGAAATTGAATTCGTCAAAATTTCATTTTTCGTGAAAAATGCCTCTTTTTCGTCATTTTTTCGTCGTTTTTTCTACCGTTTGGGGTCAATTTTGAGCAATTCGAAAATGACCTAAATAAAGTACCAACTACATCCACTTTCCTAACCGGAAACTTATTCTATTCGTGAAAATCGGAGCATTATTTCGGGTAGTGAAAATGTTTACAGAATAAAAGAAAAAAAAAATTCGCTTCGCTCAGAAATTAAAAATATAAATTTATTTCGTTTAAATTCTAAATAAAGCAAGTTACAAACACTATGAAATTTTTGAAGAAATCTTTTATAGTTATATTGTGACAATTAAATAAATATGAGATGTAAATAATTAAAATAGTTTTAGTTATTAGTGTTTATTACTGTATATGCAAACAAGTATTTTGAATATTATGCCTGGTATACATATTGCGGTTAACCTACATAGTATACCCAGTTCAGGAAAATGTGTACAGGTTGTAATCAATACTACATTTTACACACTATAGATTCAAATTTGCACAACTTAATAAATTCTTCATAATATATTAATTTGTTTTAGGATTGACATTTTTTGTACAAATACTTCAAAAAATATGTAACCTCTACTTTGGAAAAGAATTGGACAACTGAGTACAGGTTAATACATCTGAGTTAATTACACACACGTTCTGGTTAGCGCAACTATACTGGTAAAAATAATTGAAAACAATTATTTCTGGTCACCTATACAGTTCGTAAAACCGGTACAGTTACGCAACCATACACGCTCAGATTACCTGCACATATAAACTGTACTGGTAAATCGCAACTAGAATACCTGCCATATTATGTTATAAGTTTATAATTTATAAAATATAAAAATATTATGATAATTAATTTTGAAAATAGAGAAATATGGATAATTTCCATATTTATAATTTTTTTCTAAATAATTAAATAAATATAATTTATGATTTAATATTTGATGATTTGAATATGTACTTTATATATATTATATTTATATAAGTCTATCTATAAAGATTATACCAGATTAATCACACACTGTAATATCTTAATATCTCCGAGTAAAATAAAGATTTTGTTTGTCGTTTATTTTTAATCATTAAATATGTAATAAACTATAATATAATATTATTCTATATTACTTTTTGAAGTTCGATTGTTTCGTAAAAAAATTTAAATTTATTTTTATTTTTTCATCTTTGAAAAATTTTAAGATAGCCAGTTTACCAAACAAGATGTGTATAATAATTTTCAATTATCTACTTATTAGTTATTAAAAATATCTCAATTTTTTAGGAATTTTTTCAATTCTTCAAATATTATATTTTGAACGACGTTATAATTTGTAATTAATTACATACTTTATTATCATGGCATTTAAAAAAATCTTATATCCTAATATAATCTTATAATTAATTTTTAATTCATTATTATTAAATTATCACTTATTGGAAGTAGTGTCAATGCCTCAATGGATGTCCCCTCCCTTAATTTGACATGTCAAAAATCTTTTGATCCCATTTATTTATTGTGTTATTATGTATAAAGATTGTAAATAACTTTTATAAAAAAAAAAAGTTGTCACCTATTAATGTTTTTTGATAATATATTCATCTCAAATTCTTGTAATTACCATCAAAGTAATTCTTATTATACTATTAATAATATATTAATATATATATTTTATAACCTACCATATAAGATTACATAATTACGAATAATGATGTTGTATAATCATTTCTTTAATCAATTAAAAATATTATTGTACAAAATGTAATATACTGTATAAACTGACTCTTTTCAAATTTTAATAAACTTAAAATATAAAGAATTAATTTTCTTCTACGAGATGATTACATTTAAACAAAGTAATACAGATAATATTGTAGTCCGTAAAGTTGGTAAAATATTAAGAAAAAAACAGTACTAAAAAATCTTTATTTTTTACGAAAATATTACAATGAATAAATGACTTTTTATATATCAATATTATAATTGTTATATTTTTTCATAAAGATATAAAAATCGAATAAATAAATAAAACGCACATTATTGTAAATGTATAATTTCCATATATCATAATTTTAATTTTAATATTATATTAAAATCAATGGCGTATTTAGAGATTTGATGCCCCAAAAATTTTAACATTTATTTACCTTGTTTTATGATCATTAAAAAATAACAACATAATCATACATAGAAGTTTTGAACATGATATAATATTATGAAGCATAATATAAATTGAAACATTTAATTAAACAAAAGAAACATTAACATTTATATTTTACGATGAGATTTTAGGGCAGCAAATTTAAGCTACTGCTTTTTCAAATTAAAAATTGATGCCCCTTAAAATTTGATGCCCGGGGCGATTGCCCCCTCTAGACCCCCCTAAATACGCCACTGATTAAAATGAAATAACATAATGTAATGAATTTAATATATATTTTGTTATACATACAATTTATTTTTTCCCCAATACTTTCTCTGGGATCAGGGCCAAAAATTAAATCGTTCATATTTGAAAACTCGTACAGGGTGCATACATCACCAAGAAGAGCTGGAATATATAATATTGTAAATATTTAAATATTTATTACAAAATAATAAATGTTTCACATTTTAATAAAATATAAATAATATATATATATTAAATATTATATTAAAAATAAATAATGATTAAGTAATGGCTTCTTACTTACAGTGGCGTATTTTGAACAAAGTTCTGGGGGGGGTCCAAAATTTTCCCCCTATATAATCAATATATTATAAATATACTAAATAAGAATAACAAAATTAATATAAATATAATATAATAAAGACGAGCTGATACTACTGCCACAGGGATATAGGTGTGCAAATCATAATGCTTAATTTTAATTAAAATTTGAAAACAATGATAAACCATTGCATTCGAAAAAACGATTCTGAGCGAAGTTCAGTCAAATAATGTAGGTATTGATTAATATATTGCCGTTTTTTCATCGTTTTTTCTAAAACATAAGGTCAAATTTGAGAAATTCGAAAAATGACTTAAATAAAGTACCAAATACATCCACTTTCCAACTGGAAACATATGCTATTCGCTTCGCTCAGAATCTAAAATAAGGAAAACTACAGTGGTTCTGGGGGGGGGTCCAGACCCTTGGACCCCCCCCGTAAATACGCCACTGCTTACTTATATACTTGGTGGGAGATGGCTTATTTGGTGCATCCACTAGGTAGTTTGTAATATGTATAGGATCAATTTTGATTGCTTGAAAACATGCAAAATTAATTCATAAAAATATGTTATTTTAGTTTTTTAGCGAAGTGAGGAATACGAATATACATATAATAATATCAATACATTAATATTACAATTATGTATGCGATTTATTATTTAAGATTCAGAGCGAAACAAAGAATGTATTGGTTTTATAATGAATGTGTGTCTTTTTTTTTTGTTTTAGATTCTGAACGAAGCGAAGAATATATGTTTTGCAATGATTTGTAATTTTTTTTTCGAGTTTTTATTCAGAAGACACTTTTACTACCTGAAATAATGCTTCGATATTCATGAAAAGCATATTGTTTCCGGTAAAAAATGACAAAAAATCGGCAATTTAAACGAAAACTGAAATTTCGACGAATTCGAATTCAATATTTCACGATAATTCGTACGATTTTGAAGGTAGAGACTTGAAAATTTTATTGGGAGTTTACATAGATACTATATACCTACTAGATATGTGATAAAATTTTGGGAAACGGTAGGTACGTTAATTTTTCTTAAAATATATAGGACTTTGAATATTTCGTAAAATTCTCGTTTTTATGTTTATGATATTTGATAAAATTGGCAATTTTGGGCATTAATGTCTCAAAATTTTACTGAAGTATACTTACATTTTACTTAACATCATATCAAAATATTAGACAAATCCCAAATCTTAATTTTCTTTATAGCTGTTTAAAGTTGATATTTTTAGTTTAAACGAAAATCTCTAAATCCATACGAATATTCTTATTATATCGCAATATTTTTACACTAAAAATTAATAGAAAAACTAAAATATTTTGAAATTATTTAAAAATTTTATTGCAACATACTGTCATATATCTTAACATATTTCCAATATATTAGGAAAATCTCAAGACTGAATATTTTTATAGGTGTTTAAAGTTGAAATATCAATAAAATTAATATTTAAAGTATTTATATGTATTTTCTTCTTATTTCTTTCAATATTTTACAAGAATGTTGAATGTTAAATATAATTGACAAACATTTTTTAAAAATATTGAAAATTTTATTGAAGCTTAAATACATTTTACTTAAGATAGTTTCAATTAATTGTGAATTATTACATTTACGATTTTTTTTTTATATAACATTTTAAAGTATAAAAAAGTCTGCAAAATAGTTAAAGATACTAAGAATGAAAAAAAGATGAGCTGATACTCCAGCCGCATAGGATACAGGTGTGCGAATTATAGTGTTTAATTTTAATTAGAATTTGAATGTAATTATAAACCATTGCATTCGAAAAAACGATTCTGAGCGAAGTTCAGTCAGATTATAAGGTAGGTATTTTTTAAAATATTGACATTTTTTAAAAACGAAAATTTTATCACACATATAGTACAGAAATGAACATTCTATATAATTCTTATATAATTAAATTTTTAAAATTTAAAAAAAAATATTTGTGAATTTTATTTAACATTATTGTAAAATATTGTAATATAATAAGAAAAATCCATATAAATAATTTAAATATTGATTTTACTGAAATTTCAAGTTTAAACGGCTATAAAAAAAAAATTGAGAATAGAGATATTTCTAATATTTTGATATGGTGTTTAGTAAAATGTAAGTATACTTCAGACCTAAATACCAAATATTGTCAATTTTATCAAACATTATATACGTAAAAACGAGAATTTTACAAAATATTGAAAGTCCAATATTTTGTAGAAAAATTAACATAACGAATCCAAAATTTTATCATATATATATATAGTTGCGATGTGAACACCCAAAAAATTTTCAAGTCTCTAAGATAAAAATTGCTTGAGTAATATTGAAATATTAAAATCGAATTTGTCGAAATTTCAGTTTTCGTGAAAATGCCGTTTTTTCGTCGTTTTTTCTACCGTTTAGGGTCAATTTTGAGAAATTCGAAAAATGAACTAGATAAAGTACCAACTACATCCACTTTTCTACCGGAAACATATGCTATTCGTGATAATCGGAGAATTATTTTGGGTCGTAGAAGTATTTTCATACATAAAAAAAAAAACAAAAAAAAATCACACATCATTGTAAAACCAATACATTCATCGCTTCACTCAGAATCTAAAAGAATAGCTGATACTCCTGCCCCAGGGTTTGGTAGGTGTGCAAATGATGGTGTTTAATTTTAATTATAATTTAATGTTATGTTAAAACATTGCATTCGAAAAAATTATTTTGAGCGAAGTTCTGTCAGATATGGGCATTTAGGTGACAAGGGATTTTATGAGTATTTATATTAAACTTAGAGACTTGATAATTGTTTAGGGTGTTCATTTATTTACTATTTGTGTAACTTAATACACTATATGCGTAATAAACATTTGCGTTTTAAATATTTAATAAAAAATGTAAAAATTTTAATTTATACCTCCATTATTTTACTGAACTAGGCCAGAATCGCTTTGTCGAACGCAATGGTTTATGTTTATCATTGCATTAAATTCTAATTAAAATTAAACACTATGATTTTCCCATCTGTATCCCTGCGGCAGGAGCTCTTTTATTTTATTACTTAAGGGGATTGAAAGCGGTAGGTATATAGTTTAATCGATTTAGACTTAATTGTCTGCCAACAATATTTAAGTACTTCCCGTGTTCCCGTGGTACGATTTTAAAAATTTATAAATATTTGACTACATTAGGAAGTTTACTTTGCATTGGTCGGAGCATATTTTACATATTTTAAATAATTATTAAATTAGTAACCATAGAGAATTGAGAAATTTATATAATTGTCTACCGTTTTATTTTCGTAATTAATTTGATAAATTAAAAAAAGTGCTCCGACCGATGCATAATAAACTAGTTTAAAAATTCAAATATGTATTCATTTTTAAAATCGAACTACATGAAGTACCTAAATTTTTGGAAGGCGTACAGCTGTAATTTACGTTCATAAAAATTAGTTGAGAAATTTAATTGACATGTGCATGCGCGTGCTGATATGACATGGGGAGAGATAGTTCGGGGGAATTCACACATACTAAAGACAATTTACTTCTCACACACTAATACTATAACGTCGTAATTTTTATATATTGCCTATACAATACTCCTTACAAAACACGTACTTGCAGCCCCATTAAGACACTTTTGGACCAAAAATGATGAGCCGTTTACGACGATTATAAAATTAATAAATTATAATTTTAATAACTGGATATTAATGTAATTTACTTCTGGAAAAATAATTTTATATTTTATATAATTATTAGTATAAACACAATTTTTTTATTTATTTAATATCTTATGTATAATTCAATAATATTGCTTTTATATTATAAATTATAAATACTATATTCCTCTATTTTAAAGAAATTGTATAAAAAAAAATATATATATTTACCTGAATATACTGTGGAAATAATTATTAAATTTATAGTATATTTTAATATCATTTTACACTGCATAAATTATAACTGTAAGAAATATAAATTGTTTAAAATGATATTAGTGAAACAAAAATAATAAAAATAATTTAATAATGTTTTTAACGCTAAAATATTATGTTTTTTTTTATTGCATAAACACTCGTTCACACTATTGTTTATTATAATTGATATTGTTATAATTTTTTAAAAAATAAATTATATTTTATAATCATAATAATTATTTATAGAATACCTATAATGAAAATATCGTTTAGTAATTATTTAATAATGGAACTAAATAAATATAAATTATACTAAAATAAAATAACCATATGTAATATATTATATATATATATATATAATATCTAGTAATAAAAAATGATACAGCGAAATATTCAATTGTTATCATATCTTAACAATTGCGGAAAAATGTTTTATATGTTGTTTACTTTTATCAAAATAAATTTTTATATTTTATATACGAGTAAAATATCTCACATGTATGGTGGATAACACTTGCGCATTATAATAATTTATAATACTCAGAATAGCTGGATTGCAAATTATTATAAATAGTTATTACTTATTAAAATATTTTTATATTAAAACGTGTAATTATAACCATAATTGTTGTTGAACAATATGAGTACAATGTAATAAATCAATAACTATAGTATAGCGAATATTAATAATATAAGAACGTCATGTAATGTTAATAGAATAGGTGTGCAATGGGCCACGTAACTCGACTGAGACATTTTTCCAATGTTATATCTACATGTATTCTATCACACCCTTGATTGGAATCTGTCAGATCAGCACACTTGATCTCTTTCTCTCTCTCTCTCTCTCACTCTCTCTACTTGCACTACATCATGTAGCGGCTATCATACAATATACAAAATAATGGTGTATCGAAATAGAATTTATTCTTTAAACCACCCATCCACCCAATAATAATTTTTCAATCATTAATTAAAATATTTATATTATTATTATTATTACATTATACACATTTACACCAAATATTTTATTAGCACTGAATTTTTTTCTGTACCTAAATTTTTTTAATCAGTTTCACTACACACCAAAATATAACCACCTACCCAATTTTATAGGTGTATCAATCGATACACCTTGAATATAGGATAGCCGCCACTATCTACATGTATATAAATATATATTAATATTAATATATTGAATATAGACTAAACAGTATTATACAGTGTATAATACTAAATTACAATTACATATTTTAACAATTGTGTTAAGGCCCACGTCCCCACGTGCACTACTATAAAACACGTCGTGCCAAAACTGAAATGTATGGCCCGAAATCATGATTGATGTTAAGTATATCTTTAATCGGGTCTGTTCGATACCGAATTTAATTTCATTGAGGCCGCGTGCGCTCCAGCCGTCTAAGCACGGCTCCGTGGACATCCTTGGTACAGAATGTGTTTTGTACGAGTGCACGCGAGCCTAACGCTGAATAGCGTCATCAGTTCACAGCCGTGATCGTTGACAGAGTGTTCTGTCGTTCTGTGTCACGTCGTCCTGCCGGATCGTATCATTGGTGGGGACCTCGTAACTTTGTGTTCATTTGTTTTTGTACGCACAATATATATATATAATTTTTTTGTCATTTATACGCTCAATGTTATTTTATTGATTTGCAAAGTTAACATTACGTTAACAAATTGTATAAATTGTACCTATCCTTTACTATACAGTCCACTCGCAAATAAAGGTTCTGTGTGCAACCCAACCGCACATAGGGTCTATAACTAATATATTATTTTAATGTGGTAAGTGGATGGAGTTGCAGTATTTATTATAATATAATGGCATATTGGCACGATCTCGCTATTTATCATTTTAAGCACTATTGATTATAGATTTGTATTATTTATTATTTCATAATAGCTTACCAATATAATTTCATAATTATTATTTGTATCTTGTATATTTTTACTAATTATTTTCACAAGAATCATATTAAGTACCTAATATTGTTTGTAAGACATAATTATTAATTATTATCATATTATTATTTGGTATTTTCTCAATTTAAAAATTTTAGTTAAGATAAATTTATTGTTAGTCCATGTGATTAACAGTTATATATATAAAAAAATATAATATATACCTACCTGTATTGTCATTAGGAATTATTATAATTCCTTGTTAATCATTTATTATTGATTCAAATTTACTTATTAAACTATACAGGTCATTATTTATAATGTACACAATGTATAATTATATGTTTACAGTATAGATAATACGAGTACATACATTTATAGTTATATATTGGTTATAATATATAATATATAATATAACCTAATTGTGATTTATTGTTGAATCGCTATTTGTCCTACACCTACCGCAGTTTATATAACCTACTTATTAGTAGATTATTTACAGGAACTGTAATTAACTTACATACATTCTCAGTTGTGCACCTGATATACCATTATTAATATCCCTTGAATTCTTAATATTTTAGATTCTGAGCGAAGCGAAGAATGTATTGTTTTAACAATGATGTGTGTCTTTTTTTTCTTTTCTTTTTTTTATATTGTAGACACTATTACTACCCGAAATAATGTTCCGATTTTCACGAATATATAAATATATGTTTTCGATTGGAAAGTGGATGTTGTTGGTACTTTATTTAGGTCATTTTTCGAATTGCTCAATATTTCGACGAATTCGACTTTAATATTGATAATTCGGGCAATTTTGAAATTAAATATTTGAAAATTGCATTGGATATTCACATAGATATTATATATAATATGTGATAAAATTTTGGAAAAATGACGTTGATTTTTCTACAAATTATAGGACTTTGAATATTTCATAAAATCC
This sequence comes from Tetraneura akinire, assembly GCA_021307375.1. Classification (NCBI taxonomy): domain Eukaryota; kingdom Metazoa; phylum Arthropoda; class Insecta; order Hemiptera; family Aphididae; genus Tetraneura; species Tetraneura akinire. The sequence goes on along the minus strand of JAIUCT010000020.1, from coordinate 2,415,648 downwards.
TCGTTTTTATGTATAGGTATACGTATAATGTTTAATAAAATTAGCAAATTTTTCTAAAGATCTAAAAATTTTTCTGAAATATATTTACATATTACTTAACATGATATCAAAATATTAGAAAAATCCTTAGTCTCTATTTTTACTTTAGCAGTTTAGAATTAATATTTCTCAAAATTGACCCTATGCATTAGAAAAAACAACGCAAAACGGCAATATATTAATCAATACCTACATTATATGACTGAACTTCGCTCAGAATCGTTTTTTCGAATGCAATGGTTTATCATTGTATTCAAATTCTAATTAAAATTAAACACTATGATTTGCGCTCAACTATATCCCTAGGCAGGAGTATCCCTTCCCTTTTTTATTGTAGCGTATGTAAAATACACAAGAAAATTATAATTATTATATTATTTTGTTTATATTACAGGAAATGTTAGGTTATATTATATTATTTTAACATAATTTTCTGTTTTATTAAAAAAAAAAGAAACTTATTTTATTGTGTATATACTAAATTAATTTATTATTAATTATTTTACATTTAACAACTATAATTTACAATTTACATTAATATAATTAATCTTTTATTCTTGGTTTTTTCCTACACAGTTTTACTCAAATAAATGAAGGTCGGCCTCCCTAATCCTGCATCTTCATAGATTTTGATCACAAAAATCTCCAATAGCAGGAATCTTCATATCACACTCTATTCTATTGATTCACCCATCTCTTCATTGGTTTTTCACCTCTCCCACATAGTCACGGTCTGGCCAGTGACGATATCGAGTGATGAGGTTCTCGATGTAGTGATAATTCACAACGGAATAAAAACACAATCACGTCAAATTTTAAGCAAACTTTAATCCACATAAATAAACACAGGCATTGATATGCGATATTTAAATAATAGGTGAAAACTAATTTTTGATAGCAATGTAATTAATAGAATTTTGAAAATTTTATTGAAGCTCAAATACACATTACTTAACTCAGTTCCAAGTATTTGTGAATATTACATTTATGGTTTTTATTTTGTAGCTGTTAAAAGTATAAATAGCAAGGGGAGGGATACAGGTGTAAAGAGTGTAATGGTGTTGAATGTTGATTAAAATTCTAATGCAATGATAAATCATCACATTCATAAAACAATTCTAAATATCAGATTTAGGTCTTTAGATGACTCATTTTTGGGTTTTTATAGACATTTATATGCCTATAAAATGGTTTATCATTACATTCAAATTTTAATCAAAATTAACCGCTAACCACTTTACACCTGTATCGTTTCCACACCTGTAACCCTTCCCTTGCTATTTTTCTTTAATATTATTTCCTGTGTACACTACTCCACCACTACGTTTCCTTATTCTGTGACATATTACAATTATTCATATCGACATTATCTAACATTTTCGAAACTTCAATTACATTTCTCTCTGTGTTCCACACTGACACTGTACTTTGTACCTTTAATTTCTATAAAATGTTTTGTAAAATTTTAATTAATTATTATAAACCAACAGTTTCCGTACTTTTTCTGTAGGTATTTTCTTAATTTTAGAAAATGTTAATATTAATGTTTTAATAAATTACATTCTTTATACATTACATATATAAATAGTCATATTAGTATTTTATACACAGTATTGCTAAAGTTTATTATAATAATAAATAGAAGATATAAATATTTCATTAGTGTGTTTATATTTTTACGTAATGAGTAATCATCAAATTTTTATATACATATTTATATATTATATGAAATACATAAATTATTTTTTTATATGTCTTATATATTATTGTAACAATTGATTATACATACATATTATATAGTTTATATTATTAATTGAAATATCGATTATGTATTAATTAAAATCTTGATTAATATCAATCATCATCTTCAAGACCAAGAGGAGGTAATGCTGATAAAAATACATGATTATAAAATGATTCCTCGATTATTGTTGGTTCTAATAATAGCTCTAAAACAAAATTAAAAGAATGAGGTTTTTTTTGTTTTAATACCAAATGTTTTATGTAAGTCTTAAATATCAATTAAATATATATTTTAAAACAAATTATTTAATGACATTATTATATAAAATTAAAAAATATTTTCCGATATCCAGTCAATGTTACTCTTAAATTCATTATTACATATTATTTATCATTTTAATAATCACACAATATATGATATAATATATACATAATATTTAATATCAATATATCAAATTTATATATCCTATGGATATTATTTAGATTTGAAATTCGAATATAAATTATTTTTGTATTTTTCCCATGTCATTATGGTCCAATAAATTATTATTGGTTATAAATTTTATGTTATAGGAAAACTGATAAGTCTATAAGTCGACGTAATATGTACCTATTGATTAATTCAACAGATGTCTGTTAATAATATTTTACACACGCGACACACTTCAAGCACCCGCGTGAAAAATATAATTTCAGAATTTGTTGCAAAAACGAGGGCAATAATGGCAGGCGACTTTCATAATAATAAATATTGATAAACCTACCACTTAGAATTTTATCTATAAAACTCGCTTATTATTATTTAACTGGTAGTATATTTAAAATATTTCAAGAAAGTTAAATTATAATCGACTTACTTATTTTATTATTTTCATTATTTAAATGATAGGTTTGATAATATTTTGTAATAATATAAATAAAACACTTGTATTATTTGTAAACTAAAAGTTGAGTAATTTTTTCACCGCTTGAAGAATAGAAAAAGTATTTTTATTATGTACCTATTTGGTTCTTATCACACTGCAGATAACGTAAAATACCTACATTTCTTCTTCTGCTTCGCCATATCTCCCAATAATATGGGCTCGGACGATCTCTCACATGGTTTTTAAAGAATACATAGAATAATTGTTGAGAAATATTTTTTTATATATTTCTATCGATAAATATGGTTGATGTAGATCTTCTAAATTCTAAGCGATGCGAAGAATGTACCTATTTACTTTACAAAAATGTATCTTTTAATTTATTTTATTTCTTATTAATACTGAAGACATATTTTCAGCTAGAAGTAATGGTCCGATTACTACGAATAATATAATATAATTTCGATAGAGACTTTCAACTTAATTAGGCAATAGTGCATTATTTAGGTCATCTTGGTTAGGTACTCAATTTAAAATAATACAAGCGAGATTAATACTATTGAACTCCGTGATAATATAAATTACAGTTTTCTAACTAAAATTATACTTAATAAATAATAATAATTTGCCTAATCATAAATATTAACCATAATCAAATAAATTAATTTGCAATATTTTATTAATAATAAAAAACACAAACGGGCAAAAAAGACCACGATAGGGTGGTTTTATAATTAAGATTTGTACAAAAATATAATAAATTATCGTGATCAAAAAAATAATTCACATTGAAAATAAGTCAGTATTCGTCAGTATTAGTCAGTAATGTATTCGTACTTAGTATAAATTAGTAAATAATATTTTGATATATTTAATAAAATATAAACTTAAACTTTAGATTTAAAATTCAAGTAAGAAATCATTTTTATATTTCGTTAGTCATCTATACTTACCTATCCCAATAATCAATATTATTAATCAATAATTAATTTTAATTTAATAAATTTATAGTTTCCCCGAACTCTGCCGTTTTCCAGTAATTCTTTAAATTTTTATCCTATCATATTATAAAACTATTAAAACATTCAAATATGACCTAAATGAAGAACCAAATACATAATATTCTCTACTTTAGACATAAAAAGCAAACATTCTTGTGAATCCAATACATTCTTCACTTCGCTCAAGATCTAAAAATTATATTAATTTATAGCGTTTCTCATAAATAATACTTACCATTATTTGAATCCACTAAATCCGTTAGAGTACGATATAAATCTTGTGAAACTAAACGGCGAAATATGACTATATTCATTCTTTCCATGAATGTGAATGAGTCTTCACGAACTATATTAGTTCTCCGAGATACTAAAGGACTAATAAGTCTAATAGAATGGAAGTTAACAGATTTCCATTCGTATTCATGACTAACTAAAAAATATTTAAAAAAAATATACCAGTTATTACGTTAAAAAATATTTTATAGATATAAACTATAAAAATGACAATTTTAATAATAATAATGATTAAAATTGTTAAAATAAACTAATAAATATCAGATATAAGGCTGAATACAAAATATTATACAATTTTATTTGTTTTCGTTATACTCGTATTTCATTTAACATATAATTTTATATTTGTATTTGATATACTTTTTGATATTTATATTGAATTGATATGCTCTCATAAATTAATTTATCATTTATTTTAAAATACGAGTATATTTGTAACTTTTGAAGAACATTTCATATTAATACTAATATATTGTAGACTATTTAGGGCCAACTTATTTCAATTTCCTTGAAATTAATGTCAAAAGGTATCTTAGATTAAGTAATCATAGTAATATAAATAAATATTTAACTAATGTTTTTTTAACTAATTTGTAATGTAGTATCTAGTTTATAACCTATTCTTTATTGTTTTTATTTCATTTTTGTCATATTTGTAAATTGTATATGTTATCTTTCAATCTCTAAGGAAATAACTTTGTAATAACTCGCTACCTTCAACTCAAGCTATGCTTGAAGAAGGTAGCTAAACCAAAATGTTTAAAAATGTAATTTAGTATAATTTAGTATACTAATTGTACTACTATTTTTTTTGTTATATTTAATAAATGGTTTTAAAATAAAAAAAAAAAAAAAAAAAAAATTTATTATTTTAAAGATGAAATATCAGTAAAAATCTGGGTACTGAAACCCAGATAAAACTTTTTGTGAAATAAAAAAAAATTTAATTTAATTTCAACATAAAGGTATATGAAACAATTAGAAATGCTTAACATTACATAGTGTTTACCTGTTGCATGTATTAAATCTAAAACTACTTACATTCGTCATTATTCAATAATGCAGATACTGGAATGTATGCAAGTATATTACTAATGGTAGGTACAGTATTAAAACCAAAAAGGCTATATACATAGGTACATCTTATTATATAAATTAGCATCTAACAAAATAATTCAATATTATTTATTTATTATATTTCATATATTTAAAATTTATTTAATTTTAATTTTAGATTCGTTCTGAAGCAATCAATGGATTTTGACTAGACAATGATGTGTCTTTTTGTTTTTTATAACTTATAAGGATGCATTTTGTGTTTTATTTATAATGGTCCGATTATTACAAATGAGGCACGTTGCAGATTGATAATAATTGTACCTGTAGTTATTACTTTATTCAAGTTATATTTTTAATAAATCAATACTTATAGGCCAAAGAACACTACTAAGATATAGAAAAATGAAAGAAAAACTTGGAAGTTTTAATGAAATTGAATAAAATGTGATAGGTATATCTACAAAATTTGTATCACATTATCATAAGGCTACTCGTATATCACATATAAATTTTTAGTTCAAAAAGAGTAAATTGAAAATTTTATATACATTCAATGACATATTCGTCCATATTCTTGTAAAAATTATTCAACAGCCCTAATTTTTTACATAACCTTTAATTTTAGAATATTTAAGAAAAATATTTGAAATTTGTATTTAGGATATATACATAAACAATATATATTTTATATGCATAATATTATTTTGAAATATAATTATATTTAGGTAGAATTTTTAAATTTATGTAGGTATATGGCGCATCCAATTTGCGACTCACCTAATGATGTTATTAAAATGTAAAATTGTTCATTTCGTGAAATGGATAGACATTTTTTCAATTTTGTGAATAGAAACTTAATTTTATCTACATTGCGTAATTAAGCCCTATGGATAAGTATTTTAGGTTATTAGCGAAGTGAGGAATGTATTAGTTTTATAATGGCGTATGTCTTTTATTTTTTGTCGGTAGGTAAACACGTATAATTATTCAATAATAATAACTCATAAATCAGTTTAAAAAAGGAAACAACAAGTTTAGTTATTGCATTTTAGTTTGTGATATTTCAACTCATAAACGCATTATGTGCTTATAATTTTTATGTATTAAAAAACAAAGTTAAAAAACAGAATAATCTTATATTCAGATCGATAAGTCAAATATATATACCAAATTTAGTCATTTTAACTCAAATTATTACAATATTAAAGTTCACGAATTTCATAAAATTTACAACCGGTGTACCCGAAAAAATAGTTTTTCGAATTATAATCGAAAACTAAATGAAAAAAAACCTTTTAAATTTAAATTTAAAAACTTTTAAATTTTAAAAACTGAAATTTTTATGAAATCAATTTTAATATTTTAGGATAACTCAAGTAATATTGTACTTTGAAACTTGAAAAATTTATTGGATGTTCACATAGAAACTATATATTTATATATGATCAAATTTTGGAACGTTACGTTAATTTTTTGAGAAAATATAGAACACTGAATATTTCTTAAAATTTACATTTTTATACCTATAATGTTAAATAAATACAGAAATTTTAAAATTTAGTACATGTCAATTTCATTTTATTATCCTCACATATTTATTGACGTGTTTCCAAAATTTTAGGAAAATCCCAAGTCTCAATTTTTGATTTATTTATTACTAATGATAAATCATCGAATTAAAAAAAAAAAACTATTTTGGACGAAGTTCTGTCAAATAATAGCATTTTGGTAACTTATTTAGTGGTTTTATGAGCATTTATATTGTACGTAGAGAATGATAAATGTACATATTTTAATCAAAATTCAACACTATTCTATACACCTTTATCTCTTCCACTGCAGTAACAGCTTTCCTTTTATTCATTGTATTCTCTGTAAGCTGTAACTCTGTGTTTGACAAGATGGAAATAACAACCACACTTATTCTTATAAGATACAAGTGACACAATGATTAATAAAACAATATTATATTTAGGCGGAATTTAATAAAAATTATTGGGTCAGAAAAAATTGTATAGGTAGGTACCTACATAAAATTTTTTATTAACTTATTAATTATTTCTTGTCATTCTAATAAGAACATCACAATCATAAACAAATTATACGTTGAATAAAATCATGTATATATATAAAATATATATTCCTTACTTCTGAATATATTTGGTAAATAATTATGCGTATAAATATGTTGATCTGAAAATATATAATACTATAAGTTATGAATTAGGTATATCGTATATGTCACATTTATGTGAATATATGAGTAATAAGTTTATATTTATTTTGTAGTATACTACTAAAATTTATTCACATTAATTATGTAGAAAGATTAGATATATGAATAAAACAAATTTGATATAACAATTTTCAGAGTATTAATAATATTCTGTCAATAATTTTATAATTTATAAATATAAATAATTTATATATATATATATAGCTTAATATAATATAATGCATTTATTTATGCATAATATATTAATATAATGGCAAAAATCAGAATTTAAAAATATGTAATATATATAATATATAATATATAATTATAATTATAATTATAATTTATAATAATATATACTTTAAAACAACATAAAAAAAATTCGGTTACTTATATAAATATTAATTAAAATTTATAGATTTATAGTTATAATTTTTCTAAAAAAATTAAAATTTGGTTGAAACAAAAAATAATAATAATCATACAATCCAAACCTATGGTCAAATATAAATATAAAAAATAATTAATTAGGTTAATTGAAACAATACATTGAACAATCTTTATGTAGTCAGCGATCACTATTCGTTAACTCTACTTTAGTTTTCTTTTTTACATAATGTATACATATACGGTCTTAACCAGATAAAATAAACATCATAAGGTATAAAGTCTCAATATGACATACACCCTCCATTAAAGAAAACCGTAAATACCCAAAAATATTTTTTATATTTATTTAAGAGTTTATGGGTATTTATATTGAACGTAAAGACTGAAAATGTAGAAATATTAATCAATAAATCAATACATACATTATTTGATTAACTTCGCTCAAAATCGTATTTCCGAATATGATGATTTATCATTACATTTAAATTTTAATCGAAATTCAATACTATCCTCTTCCACAATAGTATCAGCTCTTCTTTTTATTCATTTTATATTATATAGATGCATAATACATTAAACTTTTAATAGAAACATGTAAAGATTAATTAACATACTTGATATATCAAAGTTGTAGAAGGTACCATCTAAAAAATTAAAATAAGGTTATTAATAAAAAAATATGAATGAATGGTGTGACACACTCTGAGAAAGCCTATCAGCATATTCTTGACTATTAAATAATAAACTTGATATTTTTACATAAATATACATTTATTAAATCAATTTAACTATTTAACTAACTAACTTAATCAGCACTATTCAAGGCTTCATAATTAATAAAAGATTCGCTTAGATAATATATTACATTTATATATAAGAAGCTCTGCTAAAATAAACCATGCTCTGATATTAATCGTTCTATGACAATGACAGCCTCGTCCACCAAGGCAGTAGGAGCGCGTAGAACCTGTCAACTGTCGAGTCATGGAATCCGCCATGAATTATCAAGATCCCTGACTCGTCACTCTACAATTTATAATTGCTATACCAGCCTCCAGGTATTTATTAAACAGATAGTAGGTAATAAATATAATACTAAAATATTTTATAGGGTATATACAACAATAAATTTAATATAAATTGTAACCTTAATACCACGTTCAATAGAGAATTAAAAGTCGTATATTTATATATTATATTGTATTTGTTAGGTTAAACGTATTAAAACTATACGAGTATTGTAGTGAATAAAAAGAAATTACCAATAGGTAATTAAAATTAAAGATTAAAATTATAATTTTTTGAATTATTTCTTATAATTTATAACATAATTGATAGGTAGTTCTCATTTCTTCATTTTTTCATTTAGATTCTAAATTATTAAAAGTTAAATATGTAAATTAAACAAATTCATACCTATAAGAATGCCATAAATGAGCAGGAAAAATATGAAATGTATACATTATTCTATATAATACCGAACTCCAAGTAAGCAATGTATACATATTACATAATACAATACAATTTATTAATGTAGGAATTTCAGTGATAAGTGCATTTTCTAAATCGATCCGATTTAGGATATTTTGGCGTGGCTATATTGGTGTAAATCGTTTTGGTGTTGGGTCGTATAGGCGTACAAAAATATTAATATTTAATAAATGGTAAGTTAAGAAATAAATTATCAATAATGTATTATAATTTCAATAAAATAAAAATAAAAATAAAATATGTATAATTACAATAATGTTCTATTAACAATGTTAAAATTAAAAAAAAAACTCAGTGAAATTTAGTGACAAGTGTAATGGATAGCTCGCTTTGCTGCCCAGCTCCGCTCACTTACTCAAAGACCGTTCGGCATCACTTTTCGTGATGATGGAGCCACGCGTCATGGTACTAAAACTACCAACCTAATATCTATTTGTGTGGACCTGATGTCCTGATCTGAAGTGGATAGTCAGTGGATTTGTATGACCTTCGCTTCGCGAGACGACGTCAAGAAGTCCGATTCGGAAATTATATTTATAAAAAATATAAAAATTTCATACTTTACCATTAGGTATATTAATACCATTGGAATTCTATAGAATACCTAGGAATTGTATAGATTGCCTATTTATAATATGAAATAACATTAAAACTTCATACGTTGCCAAATAGTACTAGGAATTACTAAGAATATCTAAATTACTAGGAATAATACTATAGAATTCCTAGATGCAATACTTTGCCGGTTACATATACATATTATACTTAATATATTCGTATGTGAATGAATAATAATAATTCTTAAAAAATAAAAAAATAAATGTATTTATTTGTTAAAATAATCTTAAGAGTTATGCAACAATAAATAGTGTAGTCGTGGAAAGTAGTATATAAAACCAAATAAACAAAAATCTTCATAATCTATGTGTAATACTATACAAGACTGGGCAATTTAATGATTTTTTTAAACTCGTTAAGTTAGTTATTTTAAAATAATATAAGTTAAGTCAAGTTAAAAATTAATTATATATTTTTGTTAACTTTTAAAGTTAAAAGTTAACTTTGAAAAAAAAGTTACGTAACTTAATTTAAAGTTAAAAATTTAAAATGACGCCTTAAAAATATCAACTAGCTAAGCTATCAAAAAACCTACTTGTCTAAAATAAATCCTAAAATTTTGAATTTATACTTGCCTTCATTTATAATTTTACACGATAACAATATTAACAATGTTATACAAATAAAACCATAAATTAAGTACACTTAAACTGTGATAAAACGAACCGAACTTGCCCAAGCACAGAACACGAAATAAGATATATATATCTTAGATCATGGTACAGAATCATGAATCACAATAATGAATTGGTCATATTATAATATTCTTGTAATTTTATTTACGTAAAGTACAAACAAAAACAATATTTATTTATATATTATCTTTACTCATACCTCTTTAGTCATTATTATAATTCAAAGCCAAAACTTTTCAGACATTCAATATTCATCCATATCTCAATGTCAGTAATAAACTAATTAATAATTAATAATAAGTAATAAACTAATAAAGTAATAACTAATAATTTGGAAAACTAATACATATTGCCGTGAGCACACAACATATTTACGACCCCACTACGGCACTACTTCTACGTCAAACACAATATTATTAAATTTGGCCTTTTATTTGTATTATGTCTTGTTATATATGCCGGTAATTTTTGCATTATTTTATTTAATAATGGAAAATTTAAAAACGATGTCAACATTTTGACATCAACCTCAGAGAACCATCAAATATTTCTTATTTCTTATCTGCTAATAAAATAGACAATAAAAAACACGTAGGTAATTAGGTACAAGGTACTATAATATTATAATATATTTATTATTGCAACTATTTTTTCATATTATTTTCGTCTACACGAAATTCATATTAAAATAGCAAATTAAAAGTATACTAAGAAACTTGTTCAAAAATTTTCATTACTATTTAGACGAAAATTAACTTAATTTAAATACGTTTGAAAAATATTAGATTTAATTTAACACGTAAATCTTAAAAAAGTAACTTATTATTAAGTTAAAAGTTAATTTGAAAAAAGTAACGATTTAATTAACTTAACAATTTAACTTTTAACTCGTTAATGCCCAGTCTTGTAAAACTGTGTAAGATATAGGTACAAATACATATAATAATATATTAAAATATTAAGAGGAAAGTGTAAATATTAATATACAATATACATACCGGAAAAAATAAGGCGGATTATATTATTATCTAGAAAATTTCAATTTTATCATTAAATATTGATTGACTAATTATCATAATAATAATAATAATAATAATAATAATAATAATAATAATAATAAT
>JAIUCT010000020.1:2365997-2404166 GCA_021307375.1 Tetraneura akinire | reverse complement strand
ATAATAATAATAATAATAATAATAATAATAATAATAATAATAATAATAATACTCTAAATAGAAAATTAAATATATTATTTCGCATACGTTAAATAAAATACATTAATACTGTAAAAGGTAAATAAAAATAAAATATGCAATACTTGATTAAATTTTATTACGAATATTTTAGCATGATAAATTTTAAATACTTAGTTATATAAAAAAAAAAAAAAGGTAATTGAAATATACACAATATTTTAGATCTAAGTTTAACAATAATATAGTATGGTAAACATCAATAAGATTTTCAGACCGTATAACTCAAAATTGCCAATTTTATTAATTATTAACATTATAAAGATAAAAATGAGAATTGTAGGAAATTTGTTAAATTATATTATAATTATATATATTTTTTACAATTTTAAAAATTAACATAACGGTTTTAAAATAGTATCAAATATATAAAGTACTTAAATAAAAAGAGACTTATTAAAGACTCAATAACATTTTCAATAGTATCAAGTCCAATATTGCTGAGTTATTGCTTAATATTGAAATTGATTTCGTCAAAATTTCAGTTTCTGTAAATATTTCTGATTTTACGTCATTTTTTGGTAATTTTTCCTATCTCATAAGTTCAAGATTAAGAAATTTGAAAAATAAACTAATTAAAGTACGAACTACATTTACTTTTATACTAGAAACATATGCTATTTGTGAACATCGGAGTATTATTTCGGGTCGAAAAAATGTTTAAAGGAATAAAAATTAAAGACATATACTACATACGAGTACATCATTGTAAAAACAATACATCCTTCGCCTCGCACAGAATCTAAAATCATTAGGCTCAAATCTTGGGCTCTTGCATACATTAATCAATTATTGCAGTCCCTATAAATATTAAGTAATTTTTTTGCATATTCTAAATTAACATCTATTTTAATACAAAATATAAATGTCTTACATACCTGTAATCATTTCGCTATCAAATCCTAAAAAAAAAATTACATGCTTTTTTATAATTTTATTATAAATGTATTATATAAGTTCACTATATAACGTAATATTATTTTAATATTTTAATTTTAGTAAATTTTAAACAATTATATTTATTTATTATAATTATTATTTAATTCAATTAACTTATATTAATTATGGTACAGATTAAATTATAATATAATTTAATATTTTACATTCAATACATTTGATCAAACTAGTATACATATTATAAAATATTTAATCATTTAAATCAAAATGTATAGAAAATATTGTAAATTTTATTTGAAATATTTGTAGAGTATAGATTATAATTCATAATAAATTACCTATATAACATTAACATAATAAATGACGTTATAAATTATTCCATAATCCATAGTAATGAAATCCCATATTAATGCACATAAAATATTATGTAAATGTATATTTTATTAATATAAATATAAAATTATATTTAAAATTCGAAAATAATAATTAATTATTTAATTTATATGAAAGCAATATTTGATAAAAAATATTATAATATTCTATATCTTTAAATTTTAGATTCTGAGCGAAGCGACGAATGTATTGGTTTTTCAATGATGTGTGCTTTTTTTTTTTTTTTTTTATTTTTTATGTTTGAAGACACTTTTACTACCCAAAATAATACTCCGATTATCCTAAATAGCATATGTTTCCGGTTGGAAAATGGATGTATTTGGTTATTTAAGTCATTTTTTGAATTACTCAAAATTGACCCTAAGCGGTAGAAAAAACGACGAAAAAATGGGATTTTTCACGAAAACTGAAATTTTGTCAAATTCGATTTCAATAATTCACGATAACTCAGACAATTTTGAAGTTAGAGACTTGAGAATTTTATTGGGTGTTTAGGTACATAGGTAAAATATATACCTGAATGTGATAAAATTTTGCAATCGTTTCCTTAATTTTTCTACAAAATATAGGACTTTGCATATTTCGTAAAATTCTCGTTTTTATGTACCTAATGATACAATTGGCAATTTTGAAAATTACTGAAAATTTTGCTGAAGTATACTTACATATTACTTAATATGATATCAAAATATTAGAAAAATCCCAAGTAATAATTTTTTTTTATAGCTGTTTAAAGTTAATATTTTTAATTTAAACGAAAATCCTAGAGAATCCATAATAGAAATATATTCTTCTTATTATTTCTCAATACTTTTACAATAAAAATTAATAGAAAAGCAAAAAAATTTATATTAGGTATATTTGGAAATTTTATTGAAGTATTATACCGACATATATCGTAACGAATTTCTAAAATATTAGGAAAATCTCAAGACTAATACGATTGATATTGATTATGGATTTTTCTTATTATATTACAATATTTTACAATAATATGTTAAATAAAATTTACTATTTTTTTATAAAATTTTATTGAAGGTTAAATACATTTCACTTAACTTAGTTCCAATTAATTGTGAATTATTACATTTACTATTTTTTTTTTTTTTTATATTTATATAACTGTTCAAAGTATAAAAAAGAAGAGCTGATACTCCTGTCGTAGGGATACAGGTATGCAAATATTAGTGTTTAATTTTTATTAGAATTTGAATGCAATGATAAACCATCGCATTCGAAAAAAAATATTTTGAGCGAAGTTCTGACAGATATGAGCATTTAGGTGACAAGGTATTTTATGAGTATTTATATTGAACTTAGAAACTTGAAAATTGTATAGGGTGTTCATTTATTTACTATATGTGTCCTATATGATCCTTATATGTGGAATAAAATTTTGCGTTTTAAATATTTAATAAAAAATTTCAAAATTGTATTCAATACCTACATTATCTGAGTGAACTTCACTCAGAATCTTTTTTTCGAAACAATGGTTTATGTTTATCATTGCATTTAAATTCTAATTAAAATTAAAGACTATGATTTGCACACCTTTATCCCTGTGGCAGAAGTATCGGGTCTTTTTTTTTTTTATAATTACAAATAATTTAAAATGTTTACTATCGTGTGTATCTTTGAATAAAAACTTTAAATCTGTAAATTGATAGGAATGAAATTTTAATATTAATACGTATATAATTAATAGTGTAATTGTATTAATATTTGTTAATAGATATATTTCTCCCTCCAGTTATGTAACCATAAATAATGTTTTTGGAAGGATACCATATTTATTTACATGTAGGCGTAACTAGGGGACCAAGTCCCCACAGTCAATATTTAAGTTCCACCAAGAAGGCTACCTGACTGCTTTTAAATTGTACGGTATTTTCTACAAAGTTCAAAAAATATAAAATAATCATATTTTTGTGTAAAATAAAAATACATATTTTGATAAAAATTGATATTATAGATTCTAATGAAAATGCAACATATTTCATGAAAACTAAAAGTTTGACGAAATCGATTTCGATTTATACGATAACTCAGGTACTATTGAATTTAAGAACTTTAAAATTTTATAAGTTATTACTTTCTGAGGTTTTAGTCGAAATTATTTTGATAGAAAAATCATCTTGGGCGCTATTGCTCTATTCCCCCTTCCTAGTTCAGAGACCTAGTTATGCCTATGACTATTTATAACATATTTTTTTTAGACAATATAATGGAATAAAAATATTTACAATCAATATGGATAATTTTGATAAGTCAAAGTGTAAATTGTTAAAATAATTAAAATTAGAGAATCCTATAAAAGAATTTTAGAAATTTAGAAAATGTATATCTATACTGCACGTTGATAATGAAGCAATAAACAAAAATAATTATGATATTAACGTATAAAAAAGATAGAATATTAGTTTTATAAAAAAGTAATAATGACAAGGATGCAAAATTAAATTGCTGTTATTGAAATTTTCGTAAATGAGTGAAAAGTATACATTTCCATTTTCAATAGGCAATATAAGTATATTATTATAAATCATTTTTAATCACGATCTAATATCAAAATTTGACTTTGTACCTATGAATGATTTTGAATTTAATAAATTAAACACACATTTATTCTCTTCTCTTATTTTTGTACACCCTATTATATTTTTATAAATAAAAAATAGTATATTGCTTTATATAATTGTAAACAATTAGTTCGTACATCGGTTTTCATTCATGTTTTCATCTGCAATACATTATAATAATGTAACACAATTAATAATTAAATCAAATATTGATAAATTTATATGAGTTAAATTAAAAATTAATAATAATATAATATTATTTTGTGCCTGAATGTCTAATATATTGAAGAAATATATGAAGTGAATTATTAAATTATTTATATTCCACTAATTTAAGATGAAGTAATAATATGAAGTAGAAATATTTATCATGGATGAATTTCACTTTACTTATTATTACTTAACTTATTTTAATATTTACAGTTAGAATTAATTTATGAAATAAAGTAATTTAAATTACCTTCCACACCTATAACATAAGAAAATAAAGCATATTTATAAAATACCTACTTCACCAGAAAGAGAATTCTGTTTCATTGAAACTGAATTATCTAATTATAATTTAATTAAAATAAAAAATTTTAATTAAAATTATTTTTTATGTGATTTTTAGGCTGATTACTACATATACCTAATTAATATTTTATTCAATTAAAATCTTTATGTAACATGAATTACATACATAATGAATTACAACGTAAATTTCTAATCTATCATATCTTTATACAATAAACATATACCTCTTTTAATTAAATTTTTAAAACATATATTTAAATTATTGAACCATTAATTTCTAATTAATATACTTCACTCGAGAATTTTTTACATACGTATCCAATAACCAATTATATTACACCCAACAAGCCACCAAGATATAAGCAAATTATTTTTTCTAAATTAAAATTATTGTTGCAATTAAATTTCATAGTACTAGAAGCGTAATTTAGTTAAATTTTTAAAATTTTATATTCTAAATATCAGGATTATTAAATTTTTTAGATTTGTAATAATTATATTATTATTCTGTTACAATTGTATTTAAAATAAATAGGTAGGTAAATCATCGTGATAAATCATAATAGTTTGACAATGCAATGAATTACAATAAAATTTTAAATATTTAATTATTTACTTAAAAAAAAAAACGTATGTATAGAATGCAAGAGACATTATGATAAAAAAAAATTGTTAATTGAAAACTTATATTTCTAGAAAAATTATGTATTGACTTAGACTTATATTTAAATATTTGAATTTTGGATTTTGAGAGAGTTTTACAATGATGTGTGTCTATTATTTTGTTTTTTTTTTTTTTTTTTTATGTCTGAAGACACATTTACTATCCGAAATAATGCTCCAATTTTCATGAATAGTATATTTTTCTGGTTGGAAAGTGAATTTAGTTGGTTACTTCATTAAGGTCATTTTTTAGAATTTCTCAAATTTGACCCTATGCGATAGGAAAAACGACCAAAAAATGACGAAAAACTACATTTTTTACGAAAAATGAAATTTCGACGAATTTGATTTCAATATTTCACGATTACTCAACCAATTATGAAGTTAGATACTTGAAAATTTTATTAGATGTTCACATCGGTACAATATATAGATATATGTAATAAAATTTTGAAACCGTTACGTTAATTTTCTACAAAATATAGGACTTTAAATATTTCGTAAAATTCTCATTTTTATGTCTATAATAATGTTTGTATAGTTTGCCAAAATTGGCAAGTTCATTTACAGAATTTGCAAGGGAGTATATTCGGAAATATTAAGACTTAGGTAAATAATGGTGGGCCAAATTTACGTAGCCCACCGACTTTGTCCAAAACGATCGAAATTGGTGTCTATTAATTCGACATGGTTTGCAAAAATTTGCAAATTGTATTTCGCAATTTGCAAGTCAATTCCCACCCCAGTACCCACGGTAATTTTTCATTTGCATGGGCTAACTTTTAAATTAAACATTATAAGCATTTATGAATTTGAATATGCAAATGAACTTTCAAATTCTTGCAAACTAATTGCTAAACGTCGGTGCAATTTTTTTCTCGATCCGACAAAGTCGGCGGGCCAACTTTACGTACACGATGATTTTGCTATATGTAAATGAAAAATAACTAATTCAAAAAATAACTGATAAAAAGCGATTGATCTAGGAGCGCTCTGATTGGTTAATGAATTTTACTCTCTATCTAGATGTTTTCTCATGTTTTATCTCGATTCATATAAAAATTGTGCAAGATACTAAAAGTATTTTTTTTTTAAATTTATGATAACATTATAATATTATAAACAAATTGATGAAATCCAGGTATTGGCGATTTACTCGAATTTAAACTTTAAAGAATATTCTATTTGAATTTTTTTATTTTCATCCTCATGTATGTCATAAAAACACTGTAAGTTATACTAATATTAAATTAAGTTACTTACCAACTAGGAATTTTTCAAAATGAGTTCGAAATAACAATTGAAATTTTATAAATTTATCCAAAAAATTAGAAATCTCCAGATCTGAAATACAAGCAATTTAATAATTATAAAGTAGACTTTTTTTCGTTTATCTAATTCATTAAACTGTATAATATATTTAAATATATATCTACAAAATTTACAAACTTTTATATTTATATATATATTTACATAAATAAATATACTTATCACATGTATAATAAATATTAATGCAACATAAACTTATATATGAAGTTATATTTAAAATATTACTGGATGTTACGAGTATATATTGCTTAATAATTTACCGTAATACTTGATTTAATTATGTTGAATTGGTTATAATTAAGTAGGTATATTAAAAAATAAAACAATTAACTATGACAATAATAAAATAAATTAAGACAAAAAAATTTAATTATTCAATAAATTTTCTAATTAAAAACATATAAAAATTTAAAATTACTAATATATAAATTATTCCAATTTAGATAATATGAAATTTACCGTCCAAAATATGTAGGTATAAAAAAAATCCTCTAGTATATTCATTTATATCTATAAATTCTTCCAAAAGATTATTTAGATAATTTTTCACATTGTTACTATTTCTAACAATATCTATAATAAAAAATATTAATTAATTAAATTCCTTGATTTTGTTATTTTAGTTATAGCCATAAGTCTTATATTAATTATTATTTGTATTATAAGTAAATAGAAAAAAAAAAATTTAAAGTTAACTTGGAAATCATCAAAATAATATTAGAATTTTCTTAAATTAACTAAATTAGTTGATTAATAAAACATTCAGTATATTTAACATTGGACATTAAACTTTTCCCCAGTACCTGTGCCCAAGTTTATTTCTAATTGAATAAACAAAACATAAAATATATGTTCATTCCTTTATATTTGTATTTTTTTTTTTATTATTATTTTTAGTACCTAGCTGGAAGTCGGAATATTGTCTCCAAATGGGCGCCCAAATTTTATACTTTATTAAATAGGTACTTATTCCATAAACGTATATACACACATATTTAATTTTAGAGTATTATTGCTAATAATTAAACTAGTATTAAATATGTTGTTATAATAAACTAATTAATAACTTTAAATGAACTATAATATATTACGTAGTATTTTCAAGATTTAACTATTATATAAAATGTACAATGTACTGGCATATTAAAATATTATATATTATGTTAACCTATATGCCAAATTAAAACATTATTTTTCGTTTGAAAATCATATTAAATAAATAATACCTATGTCCTATATAGAAGAATTTGATTAATTCTTCTTTTCATAACATCAAAAGATATTTTTTACAAATTTTAATAGTTTTGAATATATTATAAAAATTAAACAAAGCAATGATAATAAACTAAAAATAACATTTCATTTATGATAATATTAATTATATAACTTCTCACATATTAAGTTATACATTATTGATAGTAATTCGGAATATACACTTAATACACTTTGTAGTTGTTTCTTCATTAAATATTTGATATTATCTTTTAATGAATCTGCAATGTTTAAATTTCTATTAATATTTGTATAAAATAATTAAATTTATCGTAATAATAATGTACGTAATATTTGTTTTACTTTTAAGTTTAAAGATATCTAACGATAATAATATAAATACGTCGATCGTCAATATTTTAATATGAATATAATATGATTATACCTTTACGTGCTATTATACATCTTATAAAGTTATAAAGTCTTCAATCCTTACCCACTACCACTACTATATTACATTACACATTATATTATAAGTTATAACTTTATAAGTAATAGACTACAATAAAACACGGCACACAGTTAAATACAAACCCAATGGCACTATACTCTCAAACGTCGTCGAAGCAACTAAAAAGAAAAGAAAATAATTAATACATTTTATGGGTTGAGAATTTTAATTGTTAACTGTCAGTATATTTATTAAAATAAATATTAAGAATATTCTATTTGTAGGTATATTTGTGTATTTGTGCATTCGTATATTCGTATATTATCTAATATTATAATTAATAATCTATTATAATATATAACTATAAGTCTATAACTTATAAATGATTTAATTTAAAAATGAATAAATTCACAGATAATACAATAAATACATGAAACATTAGATATTAAATATTACATTATAAAAATGTATGTTTAATTTCAAGCAGGAAGAGAAATAATTTTTATAAATTACCATAATCACACGTCAGTACGGTGCGATAATTCATTATTGCAAATTTCAGATTCTCTTGTGTCAAAATTAAATTATTCAAATTCATTAATACCTTCTCAAAACACTCTACTGGTTCTTGACCTATAAAAACGTGTAAAATAATAATAAATTTTTTGAAAAATTACATCGAAGTTAGGTACTCGATTTATCAATACTTATAATTCATCTTTAAATTAATAATAAATTATAATATGGTAATAAATGAATGTATAGCTTTCTTACTTGATAATAAATGTTTACATACATCACGTAATCCATTCATCTCATTATCTATATGAAGAGTATCTTTGGTTTTCAATATAAGACTATTATATAAATCTGAAGAAAATAAGTAATAATTAATTATTTATTTAAATACATTCATAAATGTTACAAGTATTACGAAATAATAGTAATAATTACATTAAAAATAAAATATTAACAAATTCAATAAATATTAACAATATTTTTTGAGCATTTTTATGAATCATTAATTTTATTAATGATTAGTTTCGGTTTTTAATGTTAACCACTAATTAAATATAAAATCAGGAAAATGGATCAGACAGAGGTACTACTGAGTACTGTTATTATAGTAGTGAAGTTCCTATTTTATCTTATGACAACTCAAACAGTACACAAAGCTTTCCCAACTAGATCAGGCATGTCAAACTTAAAGTATCAAGTGGGCCAAATATATTAAATAGTTAACTATGTGGACTACTTGTTGGTTGGATATTCAAGGATAATATTGCAAAAAATATATATAAAAAACACAACTTTTAATCTGTGGTATTAGGTATAAGCCCTTATATTAAAATGTTCAAATACAAAAAAGGAAAAAGAAATAGGTAGGAATTTTTAGGCTATGCAACTTAAGTAATGTAAAATTATAAACATTTTTATAGTTTTAAAAATATTGATTTAAATTAAAATCTTATTCTTATATTACATATATTAATAATCTTATTCTATTATATAATATATATTTAAAGAGGTGAGGGGTGGATAAAATAGCATTTAGTTCAATCTATGTTTGTTTCAATTACCTATATCCGGATTAAAAATTTTTAAAAATCTTACGTTGGTACAATATTGGAGCGCATCGTAAACAGTAAAAATCAGTGATATATATTTAATGAACTCATAAAAAAATTTTTTCCCCTCTCAGTGATGACACTTATCTCAGTAGGTTTTTAGTTTGTTTAAATTTTTGAGAATTACATGGGCTGAATAGAAAATTTTAAAGAGTCGACCATTTGGTTTAATGTTATCTATGGTTATACTATAATAAGCATCACGAAAACGTGAAGGTGACGATACCGAGTCCCGTGGAGAATTCTTCTCGGTGATCGGTAAATTGTTTCACGGATTCTATTATACGAGTGTAATGGGTGCCAGCTGCAGTATTATAGCGATACAAATATTGAGG
Organism: Tetraneura akinire; assembly: GCA_021307375.1. NCBI lineage: Eukaryota > Metazoa > Arthropoda > Insecta > Hemiptera > Aphididae > Tetraneura > Tetraneura akinire. The sequence continues at coordinate 2,394,085 of JAIUCT010000020.1, read as the reverse complement.
CCCATTGGTTTATGGAAAAATCGCCATAGGCGCGTGGTCGTCACCGGCAAGTTCTCGTGATGCCTATAACTAAATATTAAAAATAACTAAATTTGATAATAATACAACTATAATACAAGTGAGATAATGGTAGATAATATAAGTACTAAGTAGTTATACAAATACAATAATAAATTATAATTAAATAAACTGAGAATACTCTAAATTATATTACTTTCAGGTATAGATATAATTATTTCTTCTAAATTTTCTCTCCAATAATCTGAAGTAACGATTTTATTCAGATTAACTTTTAAATCAGGTTCAATTAAATCTAACTCATTATCATCATATTGAACTGAATTGTAGAATACATGACCTAAATTAAAAATTTTTGAAATGTCATATTTGATAGTTGTAAATTATTATTATACATAAAAATTAATTCATACGTAATATTATTATATGGATAATTAAATCCAAACTTATTAATATTAATATTTAATAATGTACATTATACATATTTATTGTTTGGTATGTACTTCAGCACTTGTACTTTATATTGTTCACATATAGAAAATATTAATTATGTATAAAAAGTATTGCATTTATCTAGGTAAAATTTTAGAATTATTAATTATTAAAATATACATACTACAAAGTTTAAAGTGTAATGTTTTTAAATTAATAATAATTAAAATAATTTTCTGTTTTTATTTTATTTTTAAATTAAAACATATTTTACATAAAAAAAATGATACTTCATAAAAACGTAAATACCTAAGAAGTAATAATATCAGACAAAAATTATAAAAAAAAAAATCATGAAGCTATTATGATATACATAAGCTTTTTGTTTTCTAAACATAAAAAAAATAAGCGTAATAAAATAAATATCTAAATAATTAGTAAAAAACTTATTTTTGATAATAATGTAATTAATAGAATTTTGACAATATTATTGAAGCTTAAATATATATTACTTAAAACTTAACTCGGTTGGAAATAATTGTGTGAATATTATACATTTACGATTTTTTTTTTTTTTTTTTATATAGACGTTTAAATGTTGTGAAAAGGATACAGGTGTAAAGAGGATAGTGTTGAATTTTGATTGAAATTTGAATGCAATTATATTCGAAAACGATGCGAGCGAAGTACTATCAGATTTGCGTATTCGGGCCACTCATTTAGGGTTTCTATGGGCATTAATATTGAACGTAGAGATTGTATGAATGTGAAAATTTTAATCGGTACATATATTAACTTATGAACTTCGTTCAAAATCGTTTTCACGAATGTAGTGATTTATCATTTCCATTCAAATTTTAATCAAAATTCAACACCATCCTCTTTACACCTGTATCCTTTCCACAGCAGGATCAGCTTTTCTTTTTATTAATTATTATTTCAAAAATATAGAGAAATAATATAAATCCTTATATGGGTTTTAGATTTTCGATTGCACTAAAAATATCAACAATAAACAGCTATAAAAAAAATTGGAGGCTTGGAATTCTTCTAATATTGTATGTGGATACTACAATAAAATTTGCAGACCCTAAACTCAAAATTTTAATTTTTCTAAAATGTTTTTATAATGAATTTTAAGAAATATTCAATGTTGGTTCTATATAGGTATTCGTAAAAAATTAACATAACCGTTCTGAAACTTTATCACTTAAATATAGTACATAACTGAACATTCAATAAAAAAAAGTCTTTAAGTTCAATATTACATTAGTTATATAATATTGAAATAGATTTCGATAATATTTCAGTTTTTCGTGAAAAATGCCGTATTATTGTCATTTTTTGATAGTCTTTCCCATAGCATAGGGAAAATTTAAAGAAATTCCAAAATGACATAAATAAAGGACCAAATAAATTCACTTTTCTACCGGAAACATATGATATTCATGAAAATTAGAGTAAAACAAAGTGATAAAAAAAAAAAAAAAAATACATAAATCATTTTAAAACTTTGATCAGAACCTAAAAATATATTCGGAATTCTTAAATATATAATTGTCATTAATATGAAGTAACACTTACTAGTCAAAGTGTAATTTAAATAATAAACAAAATCTATTTCAATAAATTTAATTTAAAACTATCACATAGTATTATATTAAACAAAATTAGTCTATTATTATTATTAATTATTATTATTAATTAATTAATTAATAAAAATTACTATGAATATTTATGTAGACATCATACATTGATCTACCCACTTCATCATATTTGAAGGCTGTATAATTGTATAATAAAACATAAATTATAAATTAACAAACATTAAGTAAAATAAATAATAAATGATTAATTTATACGGATTTATAATTTTTAACCATACAAATCTAATTATTGCACGAATATAAATTTTGATCTATGTTATAGTAACAGTAGTTAACCTACAACTAAATATCAATTTAGGCATTAACTATCAGCTTGAATACCCCAGAAGGATAGAGGATATAATACCTACATGGTTTATTTCCTCAACACACAGTGAGACCGACCATCAAATACAACCCAGGGATTTAAATAATTTTGAGCGCGTAGCGAGAGGGAACTCAGCAAGGCGACAGGAATCTCAAGAATAAGAATTCTCCCGGTCAGGATGGAATCACAAATTAAACGTTAAGACATTCGTTGAAACGTATCAAGAATGTTCAATAAATGCCTGGAATTTTCCCTAAAAATTAGGAAACGGCGAACTTAGTCTTACTAAGGAAAGGGAGAAAACCGCTCAACGAACCATCATCATACAGACCTATATAAGATTTATATGATTGATTCCACCGGAAACTTTTTTTTTTTTAAGCTTTTTAAAAAAATTCTGGACAAACGAATAAGGAACCACCTGGAAATTAACGATACTCTCACGGACACATAATACAACTTTAGGAAAAGCAAATCTACTATAGACGCCATTAAGAAGCTGACTGACATGACGGAGAGATATCCGAAGAATATGCTGGGCATACTGACACTGGATATTCGAAATGCCTTTAACTCGGTTAACTAGGCAAAGTTACTGAGGGCAATTGGAGAAGCGGAAATCAACACAAAACTATCAGCCGTATTAAACAGTTATTTTTGGGACAATAAGTTTCTGTATGTTTCCAACAGCGAATACAAGGAAGTGAAGTTAACAAACAAAGTTCCACAAGATTCTATACTTGGTCTTACCCTCTGGAACATAATATATGATGGCATACTTCACATCAATTACCCAGTGGGGGCCAAAGTACTTGCTTTTGCAGACGATGTCGCTAAACGAGGCGATTCTTCCGTACCGTCAAAGTACAGAAATTTTGGGAGAATCAGCTAGCATTATCCATGGCTGGCTGTCAGAGATGGGATTAAAACTCACGAACCAAAAATCTGAAGTGGTTCTAATAGCTAACAAGAAAAAACATAACACTATGGATTCAACATTGATGACACGAACATTGCATCTATAAAAAGTCTTCGTTATCTCGGCCTACAGATAGACCAACAGATAAATTACAAAAAGTATGCAAGAACTATATAAATATATATATATATATATGCTCATAAAATCCTTTGTCATCTAAATGGTCATATCATAAACAATTTTGTCCATTTTATTTATTATTATTATTATAAAATGTTAAAATTGAAGAATCCATACAAATAGGTACTTTAAATATTAATTTTACTGAAATTTCAACTTTAAACACCTATATAAAAAAAAAAAAATTGAGTCTTGAAATTGAGAAATACATAATACATTTAACAGGTACATACACATTACCATTTATTGATGAAATATTATTATATATTATTTATATATATATAAACGAATTTCTCTTTGCTTTTTATTTATTCACACATTGTATACACAAGAGACAAGAACGATAATTTTGCAAAAAATTCAAAGTCCTATATTTTGTAGAAAAATTAATGTAATAGTTCCAAAATTTTACCATATTATATAATACCTATGTGAATACCCAATATAATTTCCAAGTCTCTTACTTAAAAATTGCCCGAGATATTGTCAAATATTGATATATTGAAATTCTAAAAATGACCTAAATAAAGTACTAACTACATCCACTTTCCAACCGGAAACATATTATGCTATTCGTGAAAATCGGAGCATTAAAAAAAAAAAAAAAAATAAACATTCACACATCAATGTAAAACCAATACATTCTTCGCTTCAATCAGAATCTAAAAATGCAAAGAAATATAATAAAATACAACTTATTTTATGATTGTTTCTCCGCTCTCATAGAAGTAAAATTAAAAGCAAACTATTTTAATTAAAGTTCGTTAGAATATAATATACTTACAATTCATATATTTAAGTAATTGTGCTATTTTTGTTTTATACCCATTTCCAAAATCTGAAATTAAGTATCATATTTTCATATTCATATAAAATATTTATTTTTATTATTAAGTATTTAATTTTATTAGGTATTACTATAGGGCATAATTGCCAAATATTTTAATAATAATGATAATAAAAATTTAATTTATTTATATTTAGAAGTTAAATTTAAATATTAACATATATAATATTGTGTATGCATAAACATAAAGTTATAAATTTATAGTAAAACGTAAGATTTAATAGTTTGAATATTAAATATATAAATTCATGTATACACTAACATTGAAATTATATTTCATTTTTTACAAGAATATAAAAATCTAATTTAATAAAAATTTAGTTAAATTTTTATAAATGTAAAATTTTCATAAATCATAATTTTAATTTTTAATAGAAATAAAAAAGTTTTAATATGACAAACAAAAATTAATACTCTATAATAAATATAATTTTATAATTTGTAATACTTACGAAAAATGTTATTTCTATTTATTTGACTTGTATTAGGGAAAAAAATTTCAGATTGTATATGTAAAATCTCATATAGTGTGCATGCATCAGCAAGGTGGGCTGGAATATAAAATGTTTAAAAATAAGTATATAATAGTGTAAATTATAAAATATAAATTTCAAAATAATTTAATTATATCAACATATATTTGTACTTTTATTAAAATAAAAATAATAAATATTAGCTAGATATATTAAAATTATAATAATGATTATGAATAATCACTACTTACCTATAAAATTAGTCGGCGATGATGTATTTGGCGCATCCGTTAGGTAATTTGATATATGTATAGGATCAATACTGATTACTGTGAAAACATACAATACTAATTCATAACAATATATTATTTTCGATTGTGAACGGAAGTGAAGAATATATTATTGGTTTGACAATGATTGTTTGTTATTTTTTTTATGCGTGTAAACACTTTTACTTTTTTACGACCAGAAATAATAGCCCGATTACTATGAATAGCGTTTATGTATCAGGTAGAGAATTACATCTAATTGATGGATTATTTAGGTCATTTTCCGAATTTCTAAAAATTGAGCTTATGCGAGAACAAATTTTATATAGGCATTATACACAAAGATGTGCATATATTGAATATTGATCAACTAATATCTATAACAGTGGTTTTTAACCGGTGGAGCCGCGTGAACTTGGACAAAGTGTTCCGCCAAAAATTCAAAATTGGTGAAAAAAACGTTTATTTAAATAATATTTCGAATTATTTCATTTTCATTTTCATCGTTTTTAACGATTTAAACGTTTTTAACGTTTTCATCATTTAACTATGTACACTATGTAAGTGTTAGTTTTATTTAAAAAAAAAAAAGAAAAAATGTAAAGTATTGTTTTATTTTACTCCTGATGTTCCGCAAAAATCTTATATAATTACAAATATTTACAAGGGTTCCGTGATTCTTAATAGGTTGAGAATCACTGGTCTATAACTATAATATACTAAGACATATATTATAATGCAAATTCTAAGTAATAGTTTAATATGAAATATAAATCTAATAAGAATATAATATATACATGGTAATTTTTTTTATTATAATATACAACATATAACTTTGGAAATATAATTAGTTTTTTAATTTATTTTTTGTTTTTAATTATTCTTACATATTTCGTTTTATAATTTTTTATAGTTATAATATTTTTATTCAAATTCCTAATATAATAAAAAAAACATCAACTTCTTAATTTTAAATGGTAACAAAAATGTATTAAATAGTTAATTTTTAAAGAATGTATTTTTTTTTATAATTTTAGACTTACAGGTTATGGATGTTCAACTAATATTTCGAGAGTAATAATTAATATTATAAAGTATAGACGGGGAATATGTAGTAACATCTATCATTTGCATCCATAATTAGATGATTTCAGTCATAAACGATATTTGTGTTCGGTTCACTTGACACTTATCAATAATGTTAATTAATACATAATATCGAACCAAATATCGATTACAAAACGATACCAAAATGTGTAATAATAATTTAAAAAAAAAAAAAATTTAAAAAACTACTAATATTTTCAAAGTTATACGCTTAAAGTCACGAGTATATAGCCACTATAGAGTCAGCTAGATTAATTATTATTGTTATTATACTAGTAATAATTTTTTATTGACACCTACATAACTAATCAATTTAGAAACTTTTAAAATATCTAATATGTAATTAATAAAATTATTTATTAATGTTTATTGTTTAATAAATATAATTAAGAAAATATTAATAATAGGTACCTATATAGGCATTAGAAAAAATAATATTTATTCATTCATAAGTTATTTAGAAAGTAGTTAAGTAATTAAAAATAAAATACAGTATAAATAGGTATTAAATTTATTATCATGTGTGCATTGTTTGAACAAAACATTGACACCTCCATGGAACTATGATAACAGGAGTTGGTTACTGCCATCTAATCAAGGCTATCTATCTTATGGGTACTTAATGCAAAACTTAATTATATATAATATCAATAATTACTAATAATTTTATATTTCATTATATTAAACAAAAAAAATATATTATTACCTACCTGAATATACTAGGGAAATAATTAAAATTATATTAATTTTTAAAATCATTGTACTCTGTAGTTCTGTAAAAATTGTAACAGTGAAAAATAATAAAAAATAAAATAATTGTTTTCAATACTTATAATGAAACCAAAATAATCAAAACAATCTGATACTTTTATTAAATATTTCTTGTAGAATATTTTAGTCCAGACAATGTATACTAATTAATTTCAAATTAATTAATTTTTTTAATTATAATAAATATTTGAAAATATGTCGAAAAAATTATTTGCTATACGTTTAGTTTAAAATAAATAAAAATTAATAATAGCAATAAATAATTTTAAATAGGTAATTAAATTAACTAATAGTTATTTATATCTAAAAATATGGTATAAATTAATATGTTTTTGCATTTTAAATTCCGTATTACAAATTTACAATAATTAATGATAATGACTAATGACTATGCTATTTAAATCGTTTATCATACGAAATTAGTAATTTTTTTTATTTATTGTTTACTTATATATATATATGAATGATAGCTCACATGTGGGTATGGTATAGAACACTTGAACGTTATTACAATTAATAATACCTAATTGAAAATACGACATGATACTAATTATATATTAATATTAACATATTAATATTTTTTACAACCACCTCATATATTAATTTTCACCTTTATAATTTATACTTCATTAGTAAAATCCATATCATTAAAAATAAAGAGCTAATAATGCTGTAGAAAGGATACAGGTTTAAAGAGAATAGTGTTGAATATTGATTAAAAATAATAAATCATTTTACATTCGAAGAACGATTCTGAGCCGAATTCAGTCAGATAATATATTATGACTTGATTAAAATTTCCACATTTTTATAAAAAAATATAAAACGTATAGACAATAAAAATCAATTTAAAAGTTCCAAAATTTAATCACATATATTAAATTATTAAGTAGGTACATATTATATGAAAACACAATAAAAAATTTAAGTCTCTAAGTTCACTATAAATGCCTATAAAATTTTGAATAAGTCACATAAATACCCATATCTGACATATCTTCACTCAAATTCATTTTTTCGTTTGCGATAATTTATCATTGCATTCAAATTTTAATCAAATTACAACACTATCCTCTTTAGATGTGTATCCCTTCCACAGCAGTATCAGCTCTTCTTTTACTAGGGCTATAAAAAAAATCGTTCGTGAATGTAGTACTCACAATAATTTATAAATGAATTAAAATTTCTTGTAATTTTATTTAACATTATTGTAAAATATTGAAATATAATAAGAATAATCCACATAAATACTTTAAATAGTGATTACACTCAAATTTCAACTTTAAACACATATAAAAAAAAAATTGATAATAGATATTTCTTTAATGTTCGAAAAATTCGTTAACCATTATATAATTACGCTTTAATAAAACTTTTAAAATATTTAAAAATTTGTTTTCAAATTTATATAATATTATTGTAAAATATTTAGAAATAATAATAAAAATCCGCAAATATATATACGTAGGTACCATAAATATTGATTTTACTAAAATTTCAACTTAAAACACATTTTTTTAAAAAAAATAAGACTTGAAATTTTTTTAATATTTTGAAAATACTTTAAGATATTTATCGCTATAATTCAATTAAATTTTCTAAATTTTTTTACTCTTTTATTAATATCTATTGTAAAAGTATTGAGAAATAATAAGAAGAATACTTGTATGGATTCTAAGATTTTCGATTAAATTAAAATATCTACTTTAAACAGCTATAAACATAAATTGAGACTTGGGTTTCTTCTAATATTTTGATATGATGTTAAGTAAAATGTAATTATACTTAAGTAAAATTTTCAAAACTTAAAACCCAAAATTGCCAATTTTATCAAGCATTATATAAATAAAAACGAGAATTTTAAAAAATATTCAATGTTATATTATTATGTAAAAAAATTAACGTAACGATAGGTACTAAAATTTTACCACATATATTCATATATTATAATACCAATGTGAATAACTAATAAATTTTTCAGTTCAAAATTGCATGAATTATTTTTAAATATTGAATTCGATTTAATAGAAATTTCAGTTTTCATAAAAAATACTGTTTTACACTTCTTGACTTATCAGGGGAAAATGAAATTTCTTTTTATATAAGTTTATATTATTTAACATATTATTTGTTTATTGGTATTTACCTAGTTCCTTCTCTTTCTTTCAAACAGCATATTAATATTATAATAGGTAGAGCCTTAAAAGTCTTGGGTTTCATAAAGCGAAACACAAGTCATTTCATGTCTCTTATTTGTCTCCGTTCTCTCTATTACTCTCTCGTCCGTGTAATTATATAGCACCCTTATCTGGCTAAAGTTACGTTTAGAGCGAGTTCAAAACCGATTCCTGTCTTACGTTGCTTTTCTGCTCAAGATTGATCATCCTCCCCATGACTATTCGTCCATCAGATCTTCATTAAATATCTCTACTCTTGCTTCTCGCCGTTTAGATGCTGACCTTTCATTAATTACTTCTCTTCTAAATGGCTCAGTTGATGCCCCAGACCTTCCCTCCTCTATCTTTTTCCGAATTCCCGTCCATTATACTAGGAATCACTCTCTTTACCTTGTCCCCTCTCACTTTTCCAACTACTCCCATAACCATCCTCTGCATAGAATGCTTCGACTACTCAATAACTCTTAGGCCCGACGGCAAGTCAATGAAGAATATAAATTATTTATTTTTTAGTTTTTGTTATATTATACACTGTGTTTTTTTTTTCTTCTTTTTTCTTCTTCTTTTCTGTATATGTCTTGTTATTATAACTCTTTTATATTTAATGCCGATTGGCATTAAATAAGTAAATAAATAAATATGCTCAATATGACAATATGTTTATAATAAATATTATATTATTTACACTTCAAGAAGTACAAAACTACAAAGTAGCGACTCCATTACTCATTAATATTTTCTTATGCTCTTGTTGTTGTTGCGTATGGCGGTTATTGTCCTAACCTAACCTAACCGGACGCCTATTTGGCAGAATTTCTACTAGACACCCTATGGCCTATGGGTTTCTGCCATGCCTGGTAGAGCTTGGTAGGTAGTATTCGAGGCATTTGGCTTGTATCTCGGAGCAGCGGTAACCCATTCGTTGTCGAATACCTCTGGCTACGGTGCTCAACACTGGGTATCTTTCCGCGAATGTTACGCTGACTACACCACACGTCCCCCATGCTTATTCATTACAATTTGATAATTTGTAAACTTTCAAGTATGAAAAAATGATATTAAGGAATCATCTTTAATACTTAAATGAATACTTGATGGATAATCAAGAATAATATTGCAAAAATTAATATAAAAAAAATAACAATTGAATACAATTGTCATTATCAGAATGTTAAAAATAATTTAAACAAAATCTTTTTTAAAAGCATAATAAAATTGAACTGGAGTGTGATTCATATAACTGTTATTTTGGTTGCGAAATGCACCGAAAATCTTTTCAAGACAATCTTGATTTAGTTCATTAGTGAAATGAACATATTTGTGTTGAGGAGTTTCAGGTTTTAGTAATTTCCATAATAAATTTAAACCAGCAATGGAAACTAACCAGCCTTTAATAAATTTCATTCGATTAATTATAATATCTTTATTTTTATCAAAAACCTTTAAGTTAGGAATTTTTCCATAAATAATAAATGTGAATTTTAAGATTCAGAATTTTTGAATGGTCTTTTAAAATATTTTAAATTAGGTTTTTTATACAAAATAAAAATATCAAACAATTTATCCATATGTTTTTAGACAATTAATAGTTTGGCTATTTTAAGTTTCCATGCCAGCTGCAATAGTTGCACTAAACACTTGAGCAGCTAAGCAGTAAACACTCATACTTTGAAATATATTAGGATATGTGAATAACTAAATTTTGGAGCTAAACGTAAATTACAATTAGTATCCTCAGTATAAAATGAATATTAGAGATATTATTTCTATTAAATCATAATTTATTTTAAATTATATTGGAAAAAACATATTCCTAGTAGCTTTTAAAAGATGAGGTGGATCAGAAACGTACACAATTTTTTGATTATTAATCTCAATATATGGTCGAGATAGAGAAATAGAGACATTATTACTAAAACCTAAAAAGAATTGATCCCATATCTGTTATATTGATGTTAAAAATTTAAGATACTTGCTACAATGTGTTTCACACGTGTAGGTGTAGGTCGGACAAAACACCAATCGCAAGTGAACGAGTATGGGTTCGTACAATAATATGCTAGGCGCATAGAAAACTGTAAAAATCAATGATGTACATTTAAGAAACTCATAAAAAAAATAATGACACTGATCTGAGGAGAGCGATTTAGCACAGAATACATTAAATCAGAATGGAAACTTAAAATGTAAATAAAAAAGGGCCGCCATTTTCTCAGTGTATATTGTTATCTATGTGCTCTTATTATCAATCTAATCCTCGTGTTTACTTGACTAAACTCAACTCATAGAAAACTAAAATTATATGTTATCATGGAAAACGTATTAAATAAAACGTTGATCAGGGGTGTGCCTTGAGAGAATCAAACCCCCCACCACCACCACCCACGAAATTTTAGCGAATTTAGAAAAATTGTAATACTTTATATTTTTATACAATTTAAGTTTAATATTTGATTTTTTCCAACGTTATTTATAAAATCCATTGTCGATCTATCTAGTACTAAAGATAAGATTAATTGTGAATCGTGATCGTGAACATAAATGGAAATGAAGGTATATCTTTTATTATTTATTATAACACATTATATCGACATTCTAGCACTAAAAACGTCAATGTTTTAACACATTTTATAACTTTACAATAAATGAACAGCTGTAATAATAAAAATATATACCATATTTTATGCTTTTAAGTGCACATTTGAAACTTTTAAAGTGCATATTTAAAAATTTCAAATGCATATAAATCCGGTCTATAATTATAACCAATTTACAAAGACTAATAATTTAAAATGTATGAAAATGAAAATGAAATGAAAATGAAATCTATGGAATAGATAAAATACCAAGTAAGGGTAGATAGCATACTATCTGACGCCTTCACAGTAGAAACTGGCCTTATACAAGGTGATGCACTATCCCCGCTTCTGTTTAACTTAGCACTTTAAAAGGCGGTAAGAATGATGCAAAATGCAGAAAATGGGGTAGCGGTCAATGAACATCTAGCGCAGATTCTAGGTTTTGCGGATGATTTGAACATCCTTGGTGAATCACTAGAGGATACTTTAGATTTAACGATGGCTCTCGAAAACGTCGCAGAGAAAGTAAGGTTACAGATCAATGTGGAAAAAACAAAAATGTTAGAGATTCTCGACAGCGACCCACCACAAGATGCATTTGAATCAATAGCTTTCGAAAAAGTGGAAAAATTCCAATATTTAGGAGCACTACTTAGTACAAAACATGATTGTTCACGGGAAATAAGGAGATAAGTGCGAGAATAGCAAAGGCAGAAAGAGCCTCTTTTGAACTATCAAAATTCTTTAAGTCTAAAGTACTGTCTAAGAGACAAAATTAAGGTTATACACGGCGTTATACAAAAAGCGTGACGAAAAGATGACTAAAAACTTTCGAAAACAAAATATGGAGAATGATATGTGGACCATTACGCGACGCAAGTACAAAATTATTGGAGAAAAAAGTTCAATAAGGAACTACAGAAAGAACTGGTCCTAGTACCAGTCACTAGTTACTTAAAAGGACAAAGATTAAAGTGGTTTGGCACATAATGAGAAGAAGCGAAGAATAAAACCATTAGGACAGTGATAGAATGGAAACTAGAAAGGAAGAGACCACGAGGCAGACCAAGGAAGAGATGGCTTGACATAATAGAAGAGGATCTTAAAACGGTGGGAGTAAAATAATGGAAGGAAACTGTCAAAGATCGAGAAAAATGGAGGGACATATTGTTGACGGCAAAAACTCTAATAGAGATATAAACGCCAATGATGATGATGATGAATAATTTAAAATGTACCATCAGTTATTATTATTTATTGAATATTTATGTTTATTATAAATTTATAAGAATATTTTAAATGGCAAAATTATTACCTAATTAAATAAATACTTTTAAAATACGTGCTTATAAAAATATAAACCCCCCTCCGAAAAAATTTCTAGGCACGCCCCTGTTGTTGATAAATGGTAAATGATAGCTGTTTTTATATCCACTGAGAAAATGGCCGAAGGCCATAGACAAGGCTTCCTTTATTACCCATTTTAAATCATCGAAGTTTCCATTCTGATTTAATCTATTCTGTGGTTTTAGTTTTTTCCATTTTTGATAATTACATGGGTAGCATAGTAAATTTAACATGTTCGGCCATCTGGTTTAGTGTTATCTGTAATATAAGCGAGTCTGCCACTAATGTTGTTAATTTATTTTAAAAATAGAATAAATCATTAAATTTCTTATGAGTTTCATGAATAACCCCACAGATATACAGAAAATTAATATTAAAGTAACCTTTGTCAAATTTCATACATAATTATTATCAAATGTATTAATAATTATATTCCATCATTTTATTACTTAGATTATCTGTGTTAATATGAATGAAAATTAACAAAATGTGAGAAAAATTGTACGTGACTCATTAGTTATTAATTATTAGTTATTACTTATTATGAATTAGATGTTTGGCAAAGTACAGTGTTAAAAAATTCATAATAGTATAAAACAAAAAATACATATATTATATGACTAAAAATAAACTTTGTTTTAAAGTACGTTTTCGTTTTTACGGTCGTCTGCAGCAGTCGCTGATGCGTTGGCTGTATGCGATTAACAAGTGTTCATTTATGTATTCTAAAATATCTCAATATCTCGGTTTAGTTCATGCGACAAATGAAATACGACGCAATGACTGTAGGAAGCCATGCATGCAGCCGTTCGCAGCAACAAAACACATTTTTTTCTTATAACAATTTTTATATACATACAAAAATGACTTTTGGTCAGACTAAATTACTCATGAAATTTTATTTCGTCATCTATTATGTTTTAAAATGAAATGTTCAAAGGATAGTGTGATGTTGATTCAGTATATTTGACGATAACTCGGGCAATTTTGAAGTTAGGGACTAGAAAATTTTATAGGGTTTTTATTTATGTACTATATGTACCTCTATGGTTACTATATGTGTGATAAAATTTCCCGTTTTAAATATTTCATAAAAAATGTCAAAATTTTAATCAATTCCTTCGTTATCTGACCGAACTTCGCTCAGAATCATTTTTCGAATGCAATGGTTTATCATTGCATTCAAATTCTAATAAATAATAAACACTATGATTTTCACACCTGTATCCCATGCGGCAGGAAAATCAGCTCTTTTTTTTAAATTATTCTTCTTATGTAGGTATTTCTACGAGTACAAATATAATTATATCAGGTATAAATATATATATTAGGCAAATTTTTGTATAACTGGGCAAATTAAATAATTTTTATATTATTATTATTATTATTATTATTATTATTATTATTATTATTATTATTATTATTATTATTATCATTATTATAATGGGATCATGATTTTTTATAATCTCATAAGGTTATTGTTTCTAATAAATTAGTGTTGTGTTTCATTCATAATATTAATTCTTGAATGATTTTGTTGGAGTTTGCGAATATTGGTTGATTATTACAAAAAACAAAATAAAATAATCTCAATTTCTTGATACACACCTATGTACCTACTCGTAATACTGCAATTTTAGATCTTTTTTTTTTTTATTTTGAAATATAATTTAATATTTCATATATTTATAATTTTATATTAATTATTAATTTTATATTAGAGGGGCTGGATTTATTATTTAATATAAATCTATTGTTTTTTTTTAAAAAAATTCATTCATTCATTTTTTCTTTCTTCTTATTTTTATCAATTAATTGTTAAAATAAATATTACAAACTTTGTAATAACAAAAAAATAAATAAATAAAAAAAATATATAGATAAATATAAGTTTATTTCTATTAAAATAATATATATGTACTTATATTATTATTTAAACACAGAGATGCATTTAGGAATTTTGCGCCCCAATTAAGAAAAAAAATACGTCCCTTTCCAACCTAAATTTATTTAGCAATAATAAGTATATATGTAGAAAAATTTTACCGCCCAGGGCACTAGACCCCCAAGACCCTCTAAATACGTCACTGAGTAAATATCTTATATTTCTTATAATAATATAGTGAGCGAATAAATCTGCACATCGAAAAAGATAGCTACGAAATAATTAATTTAAACTTAATTTTTGCAAATTATTTATATGTTTTATTGAAATTATTATTTTAATCATTATAAATTTATAATCATTGTTATCATTATTATCATTATTATTACAATATATAAGTTTTATGCTCTATAATGTTCACAGAATACAGATAATATAATGCTGTTTATTTTTTAATAATTATTTATATAAAAACAATATCCCAATATCGATTATTTTGATTCATTTCAAAGACAAAAATGATATTTTATTAGTATTATTAATGACAAGTATAAATCGTTTTGTTGATTATAATAAATAATTTTTTGTTATTTTATAATAATATAGTTATTTATTTATTACCTTATACTGTATTATTTTTATCTAGTACATACTACATACAATACGTATTTTTATTATTATTATTTGAAATATAATTGACTTTTAAATAATTAAATAATATCTTCCTTAATATTAATAATTTTCAGACAGCGGCAATGATTTAATATGGAGAGTACTATAATATCTTTCATCGTTCATTTCAGGTATTATTTTATCTAAAACAAAAATTGAAACAATGAGGTATTTAATATTAAATATTATTATTTATATTATTACTAGGGCCCGGATTCAAATGCACTTAAAACCTGCATATAACCAGCATAAAAGCTGAAGAAGAAGAATTTGTTATAGTCAATTAAAAATATTATAAAGTTTTTACATGAATTTTCTATACGCATTACGCATGATACAATTTTAAAACTGTAACTTTGATTTCTAAATTTATATAGCAAATATAATTTTATTAAAATGTATCAAATTATTTATCATTAATTTATTATCAGTAGATCTGAATTATCTATGCTTTAGAATCGATTTTCCAATGTAATAATTTATTATTGCATTTAAATCTTAATTATAATTACAGTAATATCATTCTATAACTAATCAATATTATTCTCGCCACAAATATTTCTTATTTTTCATAAATAATACGTACCACCATTTAAATTCACTAATCTTTTTAAATTACGTTGTAAATGTTGTGAATTTAAACGAAGAAATTTCACTATATTCATTCTTTGTTCAAATGAGAATATGTCTTCAATATTTCCATTGGTGTTAAAAGGTATTAAAGGAGAAAATAGTGTCAAGGAATTAAAATCTACTGATTTCCATTGAAATTCTTCACACATAACTATAAATATTTAACAAAAATGGTATAGGTATTATATTAAATAGCATTAATAGATATATTATTTAACATTTAAATCCTTTAAATGATAATATTAATAAAAATATTTTCAATTAAAAATTGAAATAAATAAATAATTTAAATCTGTATGAAAAACATTATATAACTATTAATAACAAGGCCGTTAAGAGGGGACAGAGGGATCATTTTACCACACTTCAGGAGGCCCAAATGGCCATACCAATTAAATTATTTTTTTATATGATATTTATGTTATATTAATATATTTTAAACGAGTAAATTAATATTATTAATACAATTATAATATTATTTATAAAATAATAATACATTATACGATGTTATTCCCTATATGCTCGGGTAGTCTGGTGTGGAACGTGGTAGTTGAGACTATAAATATATCGTCAAATAAATCAAAAATATGCACTTTATATTATATAATAATATGTTAATGAATAATAATTTTATTTTTGTAATATTAATACATTTCATTATAATATTTCATATTTCTTATTTTAATTATTTCGGATATTGTATTTCAATTATATTTATTTATTTTTAAGAAAATGGGGTATAGTCCAGTGTTTTTACTTTTATTTTGTATTTTAGATTCTGAGCGATGCGAAGAATGTATTGGTTTTACAATGATGACATGTGTCTTTTTTTTTTATGTCTGTGTAAAATTTTACTACCCGAAATAATGCTCCAATTTTCACGAATAGCATATGTTTCCGGTAGGAAAGTAGATGTAGTTGGTACTTTATTTAGGTCATTTTTCGAATTTCTCAAAATTGACCCTAAGCGGTAGAAAAAACGACAAAAAAATGACGAAAAAACGGCATTTTTCACGAAGACTGAAATTTCGACGAATTCGATTTTAATATTTTACGATAACTCAAACAATTTTTAAGATAGAGACTTGAAAATTTCTTTTGGTGTTCACATAGCTACTATATATATGTGGTAAAATTTTGGAATCGTTTAGTTAATTTTTCTACAAAATATATGACTTTGAATATTTTGTAAAATTCTCATTTTTACGTATATAATGTTTGATAAAATTGACAATTTTTGGTATTTAGGTCTGAAAATTTTACTGAAATATAATTACATATTACTAACATCATACTAAAATATTAGAAAAATCCCTAATCTCAATTTTTTCTATAGCTGTTTTAAGTTGATATTTTTAGTTCAAACAAAAATTATAATCTGAGATCTGATTGAACTTCGCTCAGAATCGTTTTATCGAATGCAATGGTTTATCATAGCATTCAAATTATAATTAAAATTAAAATTAAACGCTATGATTCGCACACCTGTATCCTGTGCGGCAAAAGTATCAGCTCATCTTTTTTTTAATCATTATAAGTGAAATAGAATTAGTTAAAAGATACTTACATTCAACAACAGAGCAAAACTGACTAAATTATTTCATAGGTACCTACTACTTTCTATTATACACAAATTAGCAGAGACCATAAATTATGATAATGTTTTGGACAGCATTGCAGAAATAATAGCAAGGAAAAAATGTTAAGTTAACATTATAATAAAAATGAAAGGAAATTTTTTACATTATTTTTAACACATAGGTATAGTCCTAGATTATTTTCTTTTATTTAATATGGTCGATTACTTAAACAATATTAATAAATTTGAATGTGTACTTGGTTATATTAATAATAATTTTAAAATTTCTATACTGAATCTTAGAGATACTAAAACGCAAATTAAATTACATTTATTACCTATAATAAGTTAAGAATTTCAAGTAATTATAATTAAAATAAAAAATAAAATTTTGATGTTATTTAATAACTAGTTGACTAGTGGTGCTAATCACATTTAAACTAAGAATTCTGGGGCAATTGGGCCCCAGATTCTTAAATACCCAAGGCCCTCAAAAATCTCTCAACGGCCCTGTCTTATTATTTATCATATTATTATATAATATGGAAAAGTTTGATGGTGTTAGGTACTCCATAGTACAACACGTCTTATTTCACCTATTTTTACTCTGAAACTACGTACGTTCATCATCTACATGTTCATTTGCAATTTCTGTTAATATACATAATATATTATATATAAATTAATGATAGATTTTTAAAAATTTAGTCTTTACATTCATTAATAATTTTAAATGAATAAATACCACAATACTATAACTCCATATAAATCATACTTTCGATATATTATATTTTTTTTTCTTTTTTTTATAAACCTCCCGAAGACCATGATAAGATCATGATAAGATTCAATAAAAATTGAAAATAGAAATTGTATTTGTATACAATTAATTTAAGTTGTTTTTTATTATTGTACATAAGTACATATGAATATTTTTTATAATTAAATATATTAATGTAAAATATGGTAGATCACTCATTTAAGTAACATCAAATATTAATAATTAATCTATACATAGGTGTATTTTCTCTTCAGTGCATTTCGACAATGTTTAAATTTAATATTAACAAATAATTAATTATAAAATATTAATGTAAATAAATATTAATATAAAATAAATATATTTTATAAATTAAAATAATTAATGCACGTGAAATTTCTTACTTCTAAATTCATCTCGTAAATCATACATATAAATATTATTATCTGAAATTAAAAAATAATCATACTATATTTCCATAAAATATGTTAAGTACTACTTATATCTTATACTTATCAATGCAGAATGATCAGACATATAAAAAAAAGTAGATAATAACATTGTTTGGGGCAATGGGTGAAAGTATGTTTTAGGTAAATAAATATAACATATTTTTATTCTCAATGATGTATATTTTCGTCAAAATAAAAAGTAAAAAGAGAAGAGATACTGTTGAGGAACTGTGAAAGGGATACAGGTGTAAAAAGGATATTGTTGAATTTGATTACAATTTGAATGCAATGATAAATCATTACATTCGTGAAAACGATTATGAGTGAAGTTCATCCGATAATATATGTAGGTACCGATTAAAATTTTTACATTTATCAATCTCTACATTCAATATAAATAATTAATCATAAAACCCCTAAATGAGTACCTACCTATACTCTGTTCCAAAAGAGAAGACACGAAGCGGTGACCAGTTTTCGTTCGGCGGCGCGCATTCCCCACCTACTCCGATAAATGCACGTATGCTCACCAGCGACCTCTGACACCCAGCTGCATTGTTAAAAACCATTATACGGCGCGCTGGGATTGTTGACATCTATGACACTTGGCGAATATACGTATAACCTGTCACCTGATAACCGTGCAAGTGTACACGGCTATCGCTTGCCGCATTTTAATTACGGTGTATACATCGTCGGCAATGATCGGAAATGATCGGCCGTCATTCGATATGCGCAGAACCCGTGTCTTCTCTTTTGGAACAGAGTATACATACCCAAATCTCACAGTACTTCAATCAGAATTGTTTTTCAATTATAATGATTTATAATTACATTCAAATTTCAATCAAAATTCAACACTATCCTCTTTACAAATGTATCCCTTCCAAACCAGTATCCCTTCCCTTGATTTTTAAACTTTAAACAGCTATAAAATAAAAAAATCGTAAATGTAAGAATTCACAATTATTTGGAACTGAGTTAAGTAAAATGTATTTAAGCTTCAATAAAATTTTCAAAATTTTTATCAATTATATTTAACATTATTGTAAAATATTTAAATATAATAAGAAGAATCCATATAAATACTTTGAATATTGATTTTATTGAAATTTCTAATTTAAACACCTATAAAAAAAAGTTGTGGCTTGAGATTTTACTTATATTTTTGAAATACGTTAAGATATATATCAGTATATTTTAATAAAATTTTCAGACCTCAAAATCCAAAACTAACAATTTTATATTTTTATCAAACGTTATATACATAAAAACGAGAATTTTACGAAATATTCGAAGTCCTATATTTTGTATAAAAATTAAAGTAACTGTTTCAAAATTGTATATCACATATATAAAGTACTTATGTGAACACCCAATAAAATTTTTTGTCTATAACTTAAAAATTACCTGAGTTATCGTGAAATATTGAAATCGAA
The DNA here is from genome assembly GCA_021307375.1 of Tetraneura akinire. Classification (NCBI taxonomy): domain Eukaryota; kingdom Metazoa; phylum Arthropoda; class Insecta; order Hemiptera; family Aphididae; genus Tetraneura; species Tetraneura akinire. Next base: position 2,373,572 of record JAIUCT010000020.1, on the reverse strand, counting down.
TTTGTCGAAATTTCAATTTTCGTGAAAAATGCGGTTTTTTCTATAGCATAGGATCAAATTTTAGAAATTCGAAAAATGAACTTCATAAAGTACCAACAACATCCACTTTCCAACCGAAAACATATGCTAATTGTGAAGATCGGAGCATTATATCGGGTATTAAATGTGTCTTCAGACATAAGAACAAAAAAAAATTTAAAAAAAACACACATCATTGTAAAACCAATACAAAAAAATTTTTTTACATTTTTTATCTAAAAGAAACAAATATAATAAATATAGAGTAGTGTGAAAGCAAATAAATAAAATCATTAAATCTACGTGTAGATCTATAATATTACTTTAAAATATTTATAGAAATGTATATCGTTTAATAACGAGTACATACTGGAAAAATTAATGCCCTTTATTGTATCATCTAAACAATTTTAATTTGATTATTAAAAATATATAATAACTATTGATTGATTATTTATAATATTAATATGACTTTGAATAGAGAATTAACTCTTTCTGGAAAATACTATATGTTTAATAAATTTAAAATACTATCTTAACCAGAATATGAGAGGGATATTTAATATTACACTGAAAACAGATGAAACGGATGACTTTATTTTGAACAGTTATAAAATATACAAATCTCACCATTCATAATATATAAATAATCATGTTCTGAAAAATATGCATTTTTACATAAAATTAGTTATATTATTACATATAATAAATTGTACTTATTTGAATTTAATAATGTATAATTAATAATTTAAGTTAATTTTAATATCTCCGTTAAAATTTCATATATTCAATTTATTACAGTCATAATAATAATTAAAAATTTATTAATACCATAAGAATCATGGAGTATGAACTTTAAGTCTATAAATTAAAAATAATGTATATGTAATAATAATTAATAATATTTACAAATAGTTAAAATTTAGAAACCGTATAAAATATTATTTTTAGAATTCACTAAATATATTTATTTTAAATAATTAGGTATAAAAAAAAATTGAGACATAAAATTTACGAATTATTTTAAAACTATGTTAAACAATATAATATATCATATGTTATGGTTATGATCCTATAAAATGTTTAAAACCTTAAGCCAAAAATTATCGATTTTACTTGTATTAAACATTTTTAAGAAGAAAATGAGAATTTTAGGAAATATTCAAAGTTCTAAGTATATCAATTTAGCCTAAAAATCAACATATTAAAAGTTTTATTATTTTATTTCATATATATTATCTTTGTTAACATACAATAAAATGTTCAAGTCCTGAATTATAAAATCCTAGTGTTCTTTTTTTATAATTATATTATAATATTGGATTATTATATGAAATTATAAATAATTTACGTAAGGTTCATACATGGGTTTTCATCAATGTGTGCTTCTGCAATATTGTATAATTATATAAACTTAATAAACTTAATTAGTTTCGAAATAATAAACAATAGGTACTGATGTACTCGTATTTATTATATGAGACTAAATTAAAAATTATAATTATATACATACTCGTAATATTTATTTTCTTTTAATTTTTCTTTATTTATTATTAATATATTCGATGAGAAGTAGGTAATTAATTATATATTATTCACTAATTTAAAATGGTCTGTTCATATAATTTTATAAAAAAAAATTAATATAGTTATAGTTTTCTTTAATTGTTAATCCTTTTTTATTATTAATTATTTTTATAAAATATAAATAGCAATTCGTTTATGTAATAAAGTTATTTATATTACCTTTGAAACCTACAAAAAAAAATATAAATTAAAACATATTTATAAATATCGTAATGCACTTTAACTTAGAGATAAATATATTTCCTGAAAAATTACTCTACTCATAATCGTTTAATAAAATTCAATGTTTAAAATAGGTTTTTTTCTGTAATAGATTTTTTAGGCTATTTACAAAATTATTTTTATGCAATATTTAAATATTTATATAAGCCGTGAATACACGAAAATTTTCCCTGTTTCCTAACTCTGTACCCAACACATTTTATTAAATTAGATTTCCAAAACATGACATTAAATTATTGCATGAATTATTATTAATTATTAATTATTATTATTATTAATTATTAATTATTATTTTAATTTATTAATTTGTTTGATTAAAATTGCTGTCCAATGGACTCTGCGAATGCAGATTTAGTGACATCATCTATTTAGTCAATATTATATTTTTTAAGGGTGTTATTTATTTGAATTAAAAAACTGTAAGAAATAAAGTACAAATAAAATAAAATGTATTGTAATAAATTAAATTGATTAATTATAATCAACGTATGTACAAAAAAAATAAGAAATATGTTAATTCAGAAACCGAGAGTGTTAATGGCCCGGTCCCCAAACCCCCTAATTTAGCCTATAATTGTATCTAAAATTGTAAAATACAGATCATAAAAAGTGAGAATTGACTTAAGCGATCCCCGGTGCCGTATGTTTTTAATAAGTGATTATCAAAACCAATTGGCGAAATTTTTAAAATTTTTGATATAATATGTACAATATGTACATATTTTATTATACCTCCATACAACATATGCAATATGATACATTAGGATAAATTTTATGGTTAAAAAAATTAGGTTGGTACATAAACTATTTCAAATACCAATATTAAAAATTGTATTTCAAAAATTGAACATAATTAATTTAATTTAATTGTTTAAAAAACACCCGGCAAAATGTAGAGACCCTTGTTTCAACAATATTTGAACTCGGCCTATTGGCCGCCAGTGCTCACTTTTAATGAACTCAACTATAGTTATATTTAAAAATGATAAAATCTAATAAGTCTTAATAATATTTGAAAATAATTTTACATTAAAAAAAAAAAGTTATTTTACACATGTAGATACCTACAAAAAAAATTTGTGTTAAAAATATGTTTAGCCGAATAATTTTAAGGGTAGTTTTGAATTTTACAATACTAATGCATAAAGTGAAAAAAAATTCCAATTATCATGGACAATAGGAGGTGAATTTAGATTTATAAGTATAATAATTATAAACTATGTAGGTATTATTATATTTACTTATAATTATAAATAATATAACCTCTATTATGTTCTAAGGTAAACTATAATACAATACTAATTAAATAAATTTTATTACCATAAAGGAATTTTTCGAAGTGAATTCGAAATATTAGTTGAAATGTCATAAATTTTTCCGTAAAAGAAATAATTTCATAATCTAAAATATTTACAATTGTATAATTTTAAAATAGATTTTTTATTCCTTATAGTATATATTAAGATCAAATTTATTAAATATAATAATACAATAATATTTACAATATACATACCGTATTATATATACATATATGATATATATGTTATAAAGTATTGAATCTAAGAAATCTATCCCATTCCTAATTATATAGAATACTAATGCTATAATAAGCAAAGTATGATATATTTACATTTTTAGTAATACAATTTTTGAAGCGAACGTCTTGACGTGGTTTCGCGAAGCCAGGTTTTAGGTCATACAAAACTTCTGACTATCCGCATCAGATCAGGTTTACATAAATAGGTATAAGGTTGGTAGTTTTAGTCCCTTGAGGCGTAGCTCCATACTCACGAAAAGTGAAGCACACCCCCAAAATGAGTCACCTAAATACCCAAATCTGGAGTAATTAGTTTAGAATTGTTTTTCGAATATAATGTTTTATCATCGCATTCAAATTTTAATCAAAATTCAAACTATCCTCTTTACACCTGTATCCCTTCCACACCCAGTATTCCTTCCCTTGCTTTTTATAATTTAAACAGCTATAAAAAAAAAATCATTAATGTAATAATTCACAATTAATTGGAACTGAGTTAAGTAAATTGTATTTAAGCTTCAATAAAATTTATTTAACATTATTGTAAAATATTTAAATAAAGGTAATAAGAAGAATCTATATAAATATTTTAAATATTGATTTTACTAAAATTTCAACTTTAATAACAACTATAAAAAAAAATGAGTTGAGATTTTCCTAATATTCTGGAAATACGTTAAGATATTTATCATTATGCTTCAAAAAAATTTTCAAAAAATTTTTCTATTGCTATTTGTGAAAATCAGAGCATTGTTTCGGGTAGTAAAATTGTCTTCAGACATAAGAATAAAATAAGATAAGAAAAAAAGACACAGATCATTGTAAAACCAATACATTTTTCGCTTCGCTCAAATTCTAAAATAAAATAATTAGCTATAACAGTAATAAATTTGATTAAAATATATAAAAATTATTTAATTTATAAAAACTAGATGAACACAAAAAATTAAATGTTTAATTAATTTCATAGATCTTTAAAATATATGTACAAATTTAAAATTATATAAATTGTTCAAATATAATATACAAATTAATCACCTTTCATAATATATAGATATGAACTAAATTCTTTTGTATATTCATTTATTTCGATAAATTCTTCCAGAAGAACATTTAGATAATTTATTATTATATCATTATTATCATTGCTATTTATAATGTCTGGAATAAAAAAAATTTGAATTATTATTTAATTAGATATTTTTATAACTAGTTATTATTTTTTTATTATAAATACCTAAAAAAAATAAGCCATTTTAATAAACAAATTTAAAATCATCATGAAATTATTGATTACTAAAATTAAATAATATTAAGTAAAAAAATAAAGTACATTTTATTATTTTTGGATGAAGTATTGCACTATTGCTGTATTGGTTATAAAAATATATGAATTGTAACCAATAATTACAAAAATATTAAAACAATGTTATTTCACATGCCTATATCAATATGTATATTATATACTATATATGCATATATATATTATTATGATATTGTAAAATTAACCTCAATATATATTGCATTATATGTAATTATTACATTTATTTACATCAGTAGATTTTTTACTAATCTTAGTAGTTATAAACATTTTTAAATGCTTAAATAAAGTAATAATAAAGTAATAAATAATACTAATAAAATAAATAATAAATAATATTAATTTTATAAGTACTCACAATTTTTGTTATACATTATTGATAATAATTCGGAATACACACATAATACATTTTGCATTTGTAACTTCATTGAATTTGTGACATCAGCTTTCAATGAATCTTTAATGTTAAAATGTAAAAAATCATTTATTTTAAACACTAATATAAAAATTAAAATTAATATATAATTAAATTTATTATAACTATATATTATAGCAATATTAATTTGTTTTTAATTTCAAAGTCTAAAAAAATCAGAAAACATCCAAATATATAACTTAATATTGAAAAAAATATAATATAATATTACTTAGAAGACGTGTTATAACACTCGTAATATAATAAATAAAAAAAGCATACAAACCACGTGACACAATTCTATTCAAAGTCATAGGTGAAACTAAAACAGAATAAATATCAATGTAATAATTTTATCTCATCATTTTAGATTCCGAGAGAAGTAAATAATGTATTACAAATTATAATGATATGAATCTTAGATAGGTAACTGGTATATATTTTATATATTATATAATGAATCAAAACACAAATTGAAAATTTCAAACAATAAAAGTGGTTCGATTACTACGAATAGTTTATGCTTTCAGCCTTTCAGGTCTCATGTCTTCAGGTCAAATAGAGAATTGGATATAGTTGGGACTTTATTTAGTGTTAAATTTTCAATACTTTTCTTTTTGAGTAGGTCAAACCAAAAAAAAAAACGACCAAATTATAATATTGACAATCTGGATTTTACTTATATAATGAGAACAAATAAAATATTTGTCATATAGAGTATAGAGTCTTGAAATTATATTGAATATTCAAATTACTACTTTACATGCGTGATGCAATTTAGGAAATATTATTTTGATTTTTAATATAATTACATTTTTTTAATATGCCAACATTTTTATCTTTAATATATAATTAATAACTTTTAACTATATCTGAAGACATATTTAACAGAAGACATATTTAGAAAGCCCATTTTATATCCAAACATATAAGAAACATGTAAGAAACGTCTTTGTATTTTATCAAGCTTTTCTATTAGAACAGATTGAGACGGATTCCAAAGTAGATGATTTAATAATTAGTTAGGTACTAGGACTACTAGGTATATATAAAACATTAAATACTCATAAAAAAAAAAAATTTCTGCTATATTAATAACAAAAAGAGTACTTATAATATATTTATTTATTAAAAAATAATTATGTTAAATTTTAAACAAAAAGAAAATATTATTTATACATTACCATCATCACAATTTATTATGGTGTGATAATTCATTATTGCAAATTTTTTTTCATCTTTATTGAAATTCGATTTATTTAAATTCGTTAATACTTGCTTAAAGCACTCTACTGAATCTTGATCTGTATAAACATAAAACATGTGTCCTAGTTATAAATTATATTTTGATGAGTAGCAGTATGACGTGTGGTGCAATCGGCGTAACATTCGCGAAAAGCTACCTAGGTGTTAAACACCGTAGTCAGGCATTCGACAGCGGATGAGATACAAGCTACTGCCTCGACTACTACCATCCCCCCTACCAGGCATGGCAGAAAGCCAGAAACCCATAGGCCATAGGGTGTCTAATAGAAATTCTGCTAAATAGACGTTCGAACAGACCTCTAGGTCTCTCCCAGACAATAATGCCATACGCAATAAATAAACTATAAAAATGATTTTTATACTCTATATATTATAAAATATATAACATTATGGATCTTCAATTCATTGCACTTTATGAAATATAGCATTATAAAGATAATAAATCATTAAGAACAATAATGTTTAAAAAATAAAATAAATATTATAGTAACTTAAATATATTATATAAATAAACAATAAAAAGTATATTGTTTAAAACAATATTCTAAATGTTCTATCATAATATGTTGTAACGCTGCACGCCAATGTAGTGAAAAGATGAATGGCACCGAGCTAAGGCACATAAGTTATTTCGATATTTATATTGACAATGATTCAGCCAATCAGAAGAGGCGACGGTAACACCAAGAACCTACCGAAAGGAGCCATAACATGCATACGAACACCATTTTTGACATCGCCTCGTCTTTATAACGTTGATAAGGACCAACTAGTTAAATTAGCCTGAATCCAATATTCTCCACCGCCTAGTTGGCCCGGTTAGAACTTTACACGCCGTTCTAATTAGTCCGTTTAACTTTATACGTCGTCCGTATTGGTCAACTTACTAACATAACTTAGTTAAATGGCTAATATAGTAATTCATAACCAAAAGTGATGGTAGCCTAATGGAATTATGCGTCCTGCTTACGTGAGCGGATTCGCTTTCGAATGACACTCCGGAAAATAACACTACTGTATGGATATAATATCCAATCTGATGCGATGCGATTTTTCATAATAAATCGAGAGATATTTTTGATTTGCGGAGCGGAACGGACGAACTCGTCCACACGACGAGTGAACACACTGGTGAACTCACCACACGGTGAACTGCCTACCCGAAAATATTTAAAAACATTAAATACCTTTTTCTTGTTTTTTTTTTTT
>JAIUCT010000020.1:2338960-2365597 GCA_021307375.1 Tetraneura akinire | reverse complement strand
TTTTTTTTTTTTGTATGAAGACACGTTTACTACCCGAAATAATGCTACGATTTTTACAAATAGTACGTGTTTCCGGTTGGAAAGTGGATTTAATTGGTACATTATTTAGGTCATTTTTCGAATTTTCCAAAATTGACCCTATGCGACAGGAAAAATGACGAAATATGACGAAAAATTTTTTTACGAAAACTGAAATTTCGACGAATTCAATTGCAATATTTCACAATAACTCAAGCAATTTTGAAGTTATTGAAGTTATGAAAAATTTAATAGGTGTTCATATAGATACTATATAAACATGGTAAAATTTTGGAACCGTTATGTTAATTTTTCTAAAAATACAAGACTGAATATTTCGTAAAATTCTCGTTTTTATGTATATAATTTGATAAAATAGGCAATTTTGGGCATTAAAGTCTGAAAATTTTATTAAAGTATACGGATATAATATCTTAACTATGCTACAAGAGTGTAATGCTCTAGATGATATTGAACCAGAAATGATAAACCATCGCATTCGAAAAAAGTATTTTGAGCTAAGTTCTGTCAGATATGGGTATTTAGGTGACAAGGGATTTTATGAGCATTTATATTGAACTTAGAGATTTGTAAATTTTATAGGGTGTTCATTTTTTCTACTATATGTGTACCTCCTATATGGTCTCTATTTATGTAATATAATTTTGTATGTTTTATATTTAATAATAAATGTCAAAATTTTAATCAATATACCTACACTTTAATTCTGACTGAACTTCGCTCAAAATCGTTTTTTCGAAATCAATGGTTTATCATTGCATTCAAATTCTAATTAAATTTAAACATTACGATTTGAACATTTGTATCCCTGCGACAGGAGTATCACCTCTTTTTAAAATTTAATTTACGAAATATATTTTTATATAAATAAATCACATTTTTCATCGTTATAAATCATTATTCACCTATAATTCCTATTATGCGCATTATATACCAATAGCGAAAATCATAATATGAACCAAGTTTGTAAATATCTTATTTTTCAATCAAATTTTTTTTCTTTAATATAAAAATTTTATATTTTATTATGATTAATATTTAATCCCTATTAAACAATACAAACTTTAAAATATGAAAATTAATTTATTTTTCCAAATTCGTAGCCCGAAGAATTATTTAGAGTTTTCAATTCATCGAATTTTTTATTGCTATTCGTATATAAATATTCGTCTAGGGAATTAATATTTAATTTGATTGAACATATTCAATAATATTGTGTTATCTTTATCTATATAGTATTATATTAAATATATTTTCATTAATGTTATATTCTTTGAAAATGTTTTCTTTCTATATGAATAATATATAAACATTAAATAATAATTAACATTATGATTTTACATGTAGTGCACATACAATTATACCTATTATAAAGGTATATTAATATTATGCTAATTAAAAATAACAATTTAACTTCGATTACAAATAATACAATAATAAATTTAAACTTAATTCAATACATAAAAATAAACTGATAATATTATTAATTATGCATAGATGTATTACTTTCTGGTATGTATAAGATTGCAACTGCCATATTTTCTATAGTCCAGTACGGTAAATTAACAATTTCGTCCAAAGTTTTATATAATGTAGATTCATAGTCATCTAACTCCTCATTATAATAGTTGAAAGCATATGTGTTCATAAGTACTATATTAGAAATTAATAAAATATAAGCATTGTCCGCTATAATTCAGTCAGTATAAATTTAATTATTTAAGAAAATATTATAAAAATTATTAATTTCATAATTTTTATTATATTACAAATATATAATATAAAATATAGCATTATATTATTATGTATAATAATGTAATAATTTTAATTGTAATAAATAAGGTTTTTCAGTGGCGTAGCCAGGATTTTGACTAGGGGGGGGCTAAGTACATTCATGCGATAGATATTTATGATCAAGAACACTAATACAATAATAATGATAGTTAACTTTATAGTTTATTGTTTTTAGTATAATAGAAATAAAAATAAAAATGTATATTGACCAATAGTTAAAAATTTTGGTGTTGAGTCACTTGTAGAATTTATTATTTTTAATTAAAAATAAAGAAACCCAATTTCTACAAAAAATTTGTTTTTATTTTAACAAATACACATTTCGAGGACCAAGTCTTCATCATCAGCGCTGTATAACTACTGAGTCCTTCTATATAAAGGGAATGCATATGTGTCGAATGACTCAGTAGTTGTTTAGCACTGATGATGAAGACTATACGAAGACCAGTAATGTGTATTTGTTAAAATAAAAACAAATTTTTTGTAGAAATTGAGTTTCTTTATTTTTAATTAAAAATAACCAATAATTATTATATAAACAAAAAATGTAGAATACGGATGTATTCGTAGTTTCTTTTTAATACCCCAATCATTTAGCTGCATTTTTGCATTTTCTAGGAGCATTTCTAGTAAACACTGATATTACGAGTATATCATATTCAACATATAAATGCGAAATGGCTGCTGAATTCAACTTGAAATGCGATCATAGACTATTGGATCAAATAAAATTTGAATAATAATTTAATGGAAATTAGAAATAGTACCCAGTACCTACACGGTTGTAGTTATAAGTATTTATTTTATTAAATAGGTACTAATAAAAATAATGACTAATTATTTTAGTTTGAACTTTAAACAATATATATTTAGACATTTAGTTTTAACTTGTACATATTATCAAATAACACGGCCAATGGGGAGGGCTATAGCCCCTATAGCCCCCCCCTTGGCTACGCCACTGAGGTTTTTCAAATTTTCAATATTAAAATATCTATTTTTTAAATTATAAATTTAGTAAGTACTCTGAAATTTATATTTATGTTAATTTGAATATATTATTTAAATTGTTTATTTAGAAATCAAAATATATTTTGCATGAAATATTTTAACAATAATTTTTCCATATAAATGAAAATACTTAATTAAATATGGCACAAATCATAGAAAAATCATATTATAATAATTATAAAAAATTTAATTTTAATGAATATTTGAAAAAAAAAAATGTTAACCAAAATATAATATATAAATATATTTAAAATATTATTAAAAACCAGCAATTTAAGTTATTATTACCAAATTTTCATCATTATCATAATTTGATATTATATTAAACTTAAATACTTTATTAGAATGTTATTAATTTATAATAATGAGAATTACTATCAATTTTTTCATAGGCATCGTACATGAATTTACCCACATGATCATATTTGTCGTCTGTGTAATTTTATAATAAAACAAAAATTATAAATTAACAAACTTTAAATATAATAAAAATAATCGATAAAATTTATCTTAATATATATACTATACATATTCAAATTTAATTATCGAGATAATAAATACATACAAAGGTATTATATTTTTACATAAAAGTCAACACTCATTATAATGTAATAATTAATACATATATTATAATTTATAACATATTACATTGTATATTAAAATATTAAATAGTCAAATATTTAAAATATAGGTACCACCTATATTATATTATTTCGATTTTCCAATATCTTATTATTACATGCTTTATATTTTAAATAGTAAATATTAAGAAAATATATTTTTTTAAATATGTAATATCAAAAATTCAAAACACATAAACCAAACATATCGTAACACTTTTCAACTGGATGCCTCATAATAATTTTTCATCATACTTATCCGCATTTCATACTTCCCACAAGTTTATATTGATTTATAATTTTTTAACCACAAAAATTTAATTTCTGCGTCAATGTAAATTTTGACGATGTAATAGCACATATAAAGTAAAAATTATATTTTATATATTATATATTATAATCTGTGCTCTGTGTTCCTGTAGTAATAATAACAGTAACCATGATATGCATGATTGACAACTAACATAACTGATAATAATTATACCTAAATATCAATTTAAGTATCAATACTTTTTGTTACAGTAATGTAATAATTATTCACTAGACAAAAAAAATTTCAAAATGTAACTTACTTTTTATTGCCCCTCGTAATAATAAATATTAAAGACAACTAGTTTAATTAAAGATCATTAAAATATAAACTTACCAGTCATATATTTAAATAATTTAGCTATTTTTGTTTTATACCTATCGCCAAAATCTAAAATTAAATATTATTTCTACATCAAATATTTATTATTAATATTAATTAATAATAATTAATAATCAAACAAATTCATATATTAATTACCATAGAGTGATAAAATTGCCAAAATATTTTAATAATAATTACATTTATTATTATTTTAAAATGTAATTAAAATATACATTATAAATATAATAATGAAGTGTGATAATACGAATACTAAGTGTTATTAATATATTTTCTCTTTTTGTGTTTTTAATTTTATTGTTGTTTTCTAACTGATTTTAGCGTAAAAGTGTTTTATTTTACTTATTGTATAGGTATTAGTGTTTAATTGAGATTCGATTCACTTTTACGTATTACTATTTGATGGTGTTTTGTTTGCCTTCTTCATCGTTCGAGACGTGTTGCATCTGTTTCTGGTATGAGTATTTATCATTTAACAATGTAGATCTAATCAGCTGTTTTCGGAGACTTTGTTGTTCATTTTTATACTATACCGTTTTATCTCTGTCTAATATGCCACCTAAACCTAACACTCCAGTTAAAAAAGTTCCTGAAAATTAAACTAATTTAAGTCGTTCTGAGTCTATTAATAAATCATCTTTTTCTATAATTAATATTTGGAACAATGAATTACCTAATGGATGTTTTAAAAGCTTTCAAAAATTAAAAGGTTTCTTCAAAAAAGTAATTTCTGAATCACAATCTACCCAATTTAATTTATATTTAATCAGATTTAAAACGAGTTCACAATCAAATATCAGAACTCAACGCAAAAAATACCATTCTTTGCAATGAAGTTGAGAGTCTTAGAGAGAAAATTGCTTGCTTAGAAAATAGACCAGATGTTGATTTTCAATCTCTAACTTAGCAAGTTCTTCAAGAAACCTACAAGATTGAGAAGTGACTTTATAACTTAATTGTGCTTGGTATCCCTGAATTATCTTCGTCTGTAATTTCTCAGCAGATTGATCATAATAATACTACCGTCTTTAGCATTTATAAGTCCCTTGGTAATGCTGTACCTAATAACTTAAAACTAATCCGCCTTGGTAAACAGCATCCTGATGTTATACGTCCATTAAAAGTTATATGTGAAAATAAAGAATCTACTATGAAATTATTATATGAATTTATTTCTGCTCGGCGTTCTGTTAAACTATTCCCCAATGTTTCTCGTATGACTAGAAATAAAACACTTCTACAGTAAAAAAATATTGCGTTCGTGTTATGAAGACCTTGACAGATGGGTGAAAAACGGTAAAAATGACCATCGTGTTATGTTTATGAATGGCTTTCCACGCTTCTTTATCAAAAAACGGTGTCAAACATCAACTTCATTCAGCCAATCAATCATAACAAACTCGCGTCATGCTGTTCAGGTCTCTGGATTCTATCAAAATTGCTATGGCCTAAGAACTAAATTAACTAATTTTAAGTGTAATATATCTGCTCTTAATCATACTTTTATTGTATTAACGTGATAAATAATAATTTCACGAATAGTGAGCTTGGTTTAGCAAACTATAATATTTTTAGAGATATTATCATTATGATAGATGTTCGGACATAAATATATGACTGTACAATATACTGACAATGTGTACCTACATGAAGCGGTGGTATCCACATTGGTATGAGATAGTGTACTTTAACGCCTTTAGACTTTTTTTTTAGGGCTATCTTAAATCAAAAGCCTACGTAGATAAACTTTAAACTATTGATGACCTCAAATTCAATATAAAGAGAGTCATCCAGCAAATTCAGCCAGATTTATACGAAAAAGTTATCGAAATTTGGACCTCCCAAATACATGATTCAAAGAAAAGCTGTAGCGGACATTCGAACGACAATAAAATATAAATTCCATAACTAATGTCATAAAATAATCTTTCAAATAAAAAAAAATAAAAAATGAATAAGTATCTTATATACAACTTGTTTTATTCACATTGAAAAATCGAGCGTCCTTATTGAAAAACCCTTTATAATAGAAACAATAATAATTTTATATATTATTATACATACTAAAAATGTTGTTTCTGGTTATTTTGGTTGTATATTCTTCAGTAATTTCAGATTGCATTCTTAAAAATTCGTATAAGATACATGTATGACCAACGTGAACTAGAAAATATAATCTATTTTAAAACAAAACATACTAACAAAAATTATAATAATAGTTCTTTAAAACATTTTAATTTTACACAAAAAAATTGTAATTTATGTTAAAATACAAATATTAGGTAAATATTATATTAAAAATATGATAATCATTATGAATAATATACGAGTATATAACTACTTACATATAAACTCTGAGGGAAAATGCTCTTTCGTTGAATACGGTAGGTAACTTGATATATGTATTGGCTTAATATCGATTGCTGTGAATACATAGAATATAAATTTATAAAAATACATATTGTATTATGTGTTTATTTGTATATTTCATATAATACATTGTATTGGTTTTACAATGATGTGTCTTTTTTTCTTTCTTTTTTTTTAAGTATTATGAAGACACATTTACTAGTTTACTACCCGAAATAATGCTCTGATTTTCGCAAATATGATATGTTTCCGGTTATAAAATGAATGCAGGTGGTACTTTATATAGGTCATTTTCCGAATTTTTCAAAATTGGCCCTATGCGATAGGAAAAACGACGAAAAAACGGCATTTTTCACGAAAACTGAAATTTCAACGAATTCGGTTTCAATATTTCACGATAACTCAAACAATTTTAAATTTAGATACTTGAATATTTTATTGGATTTTCACATATGTACTACTATATATAGGTATATGCGAAAAATTTTTGGAACCGTTATGTTAATTCTTCTATAAATTTTAGGACTTTGAATATTTCATAAAATTCTCGTTTTTATGTAGGTATATGTTTTATAAATAGAGAAGTAAAGTAAGTAAGAGTTTTAAAATTTTATCAAATAGATATAAATTAAGACGTATGCACACATATAATAAATATGTAAAATCTCTAAGTTTAATATAAATGCTCATAAAATCACTAAAAACTAAATGAATCACCTAAATACCCATATCTGGCTGAACTTCGCTCATAATGGTTTTTCGAATGCGGTGATTAATCGTTACACTCAATGGAGACTAGGGATTTTTTTAATATTTTAATAACATGTTAACACTATGTGAATATACTTCAGTAAAATATTTAGACCTCAAAATCCAAAATTGCCAATTTTATTAAACGTTATATAGATAAAAACGAGAATTTTAGGAAATATTCAAAGTTCTAAATTTTGTAGAAAAATTAACGAAACGCTTCGAAAATTTTATCATATAAGTATATAAAGTAACTATGTGAACAACCAAAATAATTTTCAAGTTCAAAATTATCTAAGTTATAGTGAAATATCGAAATTGAATTCGTCAAAATTTCAGTTTTCGTGAAAAATGCCGTATTTTTTTTTAGTAATATTTTGAGTCAAAAAAGTAATCTCAAAAATCTGGAAATTTTCCGTCATTATACTTATACCCAAACCAAATAAACCTAAACACTTATCTTCATCATACCGTCCCATAAGTTTACTTCCAGTTCTTGGTAAACTTTTTGAAAAGGTTCTCCTGAAAAGATTACGTCGTATCCTTCAAAATAACCAAATTATACCAAATAATCAGTTTGGATTTCGAAACAGGCACTCAACAATTCATCAAGTTCATCGTCTTAATGACGAAATCTCAACTGCTCTCGAAAATAAAGAATACTGTTCCGGACTTTTTTTAGATATTGCCCAAGCATTCGATAGAGTCTGGCATGATGCATGAAGGCCTATTATACAAATTAAAACTGTTCATGCCAACTCCTTACTATCTTATTATTAAATCTTATCTACAAAATCGTTCGTTTGTTGTACGGCAGGGCAACGATATCTCATCTACTCACTCGATATATGCTGGAGTCCCGCAGGGTAGTGATTTATCCCCTGATCTATATAATGTATTTACAGCAGATATCCCTCAATCTAAAACACCCTCTTGCAACATACGATGATGATACCGCAATTCTTTCTTCCAGTTCAAATCCTAACATTGCTTCTACTCCACAAATGCACTTTAAGATCATGCTAACAAAATCGACAAATGGGCCAAAAAATGGAGAATTAAATTAATACTGATAAATCTATTCAAGTTACTTTCACGTTAAAAAATCTCCCCGTGAGTGCCCTCAATTAATCATGAACAACATCCCCATCCCTGTCTGAACTGAAATAAAGTACTTAGGCATTACTCTTGATAAAAGACTAACCTGGGGCCCCCACCTAAAAGAAAAAAGAAAATCAGCGAACATTAGACTTCATCTTCTCCGACCACACCTCAACTCCAAAATTACACTAAAAAACAAACTTATTATATATAAGTCAATCATAAGACCAGTTTGGTCTTATGGAATAGCAATCTGGGGTCCGGCCAAGCCCTCGAACATTAGGCCAATTCAGGCTTTTCAATCAATTGCGCTATGATTATTAACCAAAGCCCCCTGGTACGTTTCTAACTTTTCCTTACATAATGACTTAAAAAATAACAACTACCATGGAACTAGCCAAAAAAATGTACAAACGTTTTCATCAAAATTTAAGCACACATAACACAAATATCCACCATCACCCTCCCAAAAAACCCACCACGCAGACTAAAGCGTAAATGGTGTAGAGACCTATTAATTTAAGTAAAGGAGGTGTTAGTGTGTTACCATTGGGTTTCTTCCTCAACACGATATTCATGTTACTTTATTCTTTGTAAATACATTAAATTTGCTTATTGTAATTAATGTAAACAGATTATAAATTGTCTTTCTTAATAAAAAAAAAAAAGTGATTACATAATACATAGAAAAAAGACTAACACCATTGAAAAACCAATACATTCTCACTTCACTCAGGATCTAAAATATAAGTTTAATTATATTGCTTAAAATTAATAGATTAAAAATTTGAAATTTGAAATTTCTATTACCTATAAAATTCTATAATTTTTGATACATATTATATTATAAAATATAATGACATGTCAATTATTACATGATATTATTTTATATTTATTAGGAGATAATAACTATAATAAAAATATTATATAATATAGAACACAATAAGTCTAAAAAATTATAAAAAATATTAAATTTACTAAGTTAGTAGGTATTACAAAAAAAGTTATCAGGTGTACCTTAATAAAGTAAACAAAAAAATTATTAAGAAAAATTATATGCTTCCTTAAAAATAAATGTCATTGGACAATTCCTTAATTTTATATAACGACAAAAATCAAAATATATAAACTAATTGAAATATGGTGAACATTCAATGTAGATAAAAAATTATTTAGTTACATTCAAATATTCGTATATATTATAATTTTACCTGATGAATACACAACAGATATTATCGTTAAAATTACACTATTTTTCCAAGTCATTTTACTATGTAAAATTATAACGTTATACGAGTAAAAATGAACTTTATTCTTAAAAATATTTTTTTTGAAACTAGTAAATTAAAACAATATAATAATAATTAATTTTTAGACAGTAATGTATTGGTTATTTTTAGTATATTTAAGCTAGACGAGGTTTACTTAATTGTTGTAATTATTTATATCAAAATTAAATTCATTTTTTTAATGATATTGTATACTTATAGAATATATAATTATAATTATTATGATATAATTTATTTAGTAAACGTTCTAACGTTGAACGTCAAACAATTAAAATATAAATAATAAATGTGCATAAATAAATATAAATACTAAAAATAGTAAAATGACTAATAAATGTTATTTATATAAATTATATATACGTAGTGAAAAAAAATAATACAATTTTAGATTTTGAGCGAAGCGAAAAATGTACCTATTGGTTTTACAATGGTGTGTTTCTTTTTTTTTTTTTTTTACTTAACTTAGATCATGATAGACAGGTACAAAATAATACATTCCTCCTTTTAAGACTTTATAAACAACAATGTTTTTAGATTTTGAACGAAGCGAAAAATGTATTGGTTTTACAATGATGTGTGTCTTTTTCTTTTATGTCTGAAGCAGTGGCGCACCCAAGAGGGTGGTCTTCGGCTCCAGGCCCCCCCTTGGGCCCTATAAATGTTTAAATAAATATTTTTTTATTTATACCTTAATAATAAATAATATATTTTCTAAATATTTATCATTTATATTAACGATAATATTATTATTTTAATATTGTTCGTTATGTTGTTTGGTGATACGAATATTATCCTTTTAATATTA
Organism: Tetraneura akinire; assembly: GCA_021307375.1. NCBI lineage: Eukaryota > Metazoa > Arthropoda > Insecta > Hemiptera > Aphididae > Tetraneura > Tetraneura akinire. The sequence continues at coordinate 2,355,166 of JAIUCT010000020.1, read as the reverse complement.
ATTACCTATAGTTAAATTTAAAATTCTTATTATTTATATTCAATTTTAAAATGTTAATGTTAAATTGATGATTTTTTTCTAAAATAAAAAAAAAAGTTGGTTACATCAACACAAATTGACAATAATAAATAACACTATTGTCCAAGTCCCAGAAGATCCTATTTTGGATTCAAATTTATCATCGATATTTAAATGTAAATAATATTGAACCATGTAATGCATTGGAAGCTTTAGATAAATGTGGGATCATTGCAATCAAGATTTTTTCCCAAATGTCTATAATCTATTGCGCATTTTAGTTATACTTCCAGTTACATCTTGTGAAACGAAAAGAACTTTTTCATCACTAAAAATAATTAAAACATACCTTAGAAATACAAATTCAGAGAATAGATTAAATGGGTTAGCTCTTCTTTATATACCTACATAGAGATGTGTCGAACTGTCGATTACAGTAGTTGATGATGTTTTAGAAATCTTAGCTATGAAAAAACGACGGTTGGATTTTGTTCTCTAAGTTAGACTATTGTATAATTGTATATATGAATATGACAATTCAAATTTTATTTTTATTGTGGAAAGTGGAATTATGTAAAATGTTTATTATATTATAAATAAATGTTCATTAGAATTATTATATTAATTGATTTATTGTATTAAGTATATGCTAATTAATAAAAGTTGAAGACTATTGTATACGTATAATATATATAATACATTGTAATATGACAAAAATATTTTATTATTATTATGTGATTGTGTGGAATGTTTGAATGTTTATTGTTTATAAATAAATATTTATTAGAATATTATCTTATTTAATGTTTTATATTTAGTACATAATATGAAAACAATTTCCATGGTTGGACCCCCCTTGGAAAAATACTGGTTACGCCACTGTCTGAAGACACTTATACTACCTACCCGAAATAATGCTCCGAATTTTACAAATAGCATATGTAATGTTTCCGATTGGAAAGTGGATGTAGTTGGTACTTTAATTAAGTCATTTTTCCAATTTCTCAAAATGATCCTATGTGATAGAAAAAATGACAAAAAAACGGAATTTTTCACAAATACTGAAATTTCAACGAATTCGATTTCAATATTTCACGATAACTCAGGCACTTTTAAAGTTAGATACATGAAAATTTACTTGAGTATTTACATAGGTACTATATATTATATATATGTGGTAAAATTTTAGAACCGTTACGTTAATTTTTCTACAAAATATAAGATTGAATATTTCGTAAAATTCTCGTTTTTTGTATATAATGTTTGATAAAATTGGCAATTTTGGGTTTAAGGTCTGAAAATTTTATTGAAGTATACGAGTACTTATATATTACTTCCCTTTTTAATAATTATTATTAGTTATATATTATAATTTATAATACATAAAATTACAAAATATGAAATATTAAGTCATAATTTATTTTTAAGTTTTCGAAACCTATTTGTAATTGTGATTTTGCTTTTCTTTTTGCTATTAATGTTTTATTATTATTCTTTAAGTACTTATTTAATATAAATATTCTTTGTTTTATGTATTAAAAAAGGAAATTAATACTTATAGTAGCTAATAAATGATTATACAAATACCTATGAAACATTGAAACGATATAGGTACCTACCTATCATTTCTACCATTTTTTTTTTTTTTTTTTATACTTTACCGGATTAAAAATTACAAGTTGTAAAAACAAATTTGTACCACCTGTCGTGCTCATATTTGGCAATAATTACAAAAATTATAATTTATTGCTCTAAAAATAAACAACAATATGTTAATATATTTAATTATAATTTATAACTTATAAAGTTATAAAGTTATAAATAACACAATTATTAAATTATTTCCATAAATAATACCTATTAAAATTGTTATAAAATGATGATTTCTTGTTTTACCAAAATTATTTCTTATGGTCCTTAATACCTAGCGTATTCCAAAAGGGAGGGGAGAATCGAAATATTTCTTGAATTTTTCACCTATTCATTCCTTTTTTTCTTCTTGCTATCTACTTGAAGAACGCATCCTTTACTGAATTTTTTAGAATGTAGGCCTAAGATGTTTTATTTAAAATACCTACATTCATCTTTAATAAAACCTATTAAAAAAATGTTGGTATATAATTTTTTATGTGGGAGGGGTAATTACCTCTAAAGTAACTCGTAGCCTAGTGCCTAGTCTGCTCTCAAAATTAATAAAAGAAACAATTTTACAATTTTTCACTAATAGTCCCTTCGCAGTTCACTATCGCGGACTCAAGTGCAATAAACCATTGTTAGGTTTAATTATTAGAATTTCTTGTAACACATTTTTAAAATGTTGGTTATTCGTATAAATATTATAATTTATATATTATTAACAGGGACGATCCGATGGGGGAGTTATGGCGGGGTGTCACACCTCACACACCCCCAGTCGGAATTTTTAAACATCAGTCGTCAAAACTATTTATTTATATTTATTTTAAAATTTTTGGGTTTAAAACATTAAAGTTATTAAATAATTTAGAACTCATAAAAATTAAAGTTTTTTTTATAAATTTGTAGTCGTCAAATTTATGGTAACACCCCCCAAGATATTTTTTTAAGATCGTCCCTGATTATCAATAATAATATGTATTCATGTATTGTGTATTTTTAACATTTTTTTTTTTTTTTTAAGTTTTTTTTTGGGGGGGGATATACACAAAATCGTTAAATTGTTAGGCCTATACCTATTTTAGATTTTAATAATTTATATTTAAATTTTTTAATTAAAAATAACTTTTAAAAAACGTATATAATTAAATATGGTATTTATTAGGTATAGTATAGAACTATCCGACAATGACGTCATATCACAATAAATTTCCCCCAGTGCTAATTTTTCATAAATTCAATAGGGAGGTAACCTAAATATACCTTAAACCATAGAATATTACCACAGAGTAGACTACCCTATGCCTTAAATCCTTAAAACTAAACTCAACTAACTTATTTAACCTTGCCCTGTTACCCTGTTTTTTTGTTGATGATACCCATAGACATATACCTAATACCATATTATATGTCTATGATGATAACCGATTATTAAAATGATAAAAACAGTATAATTTGATTGGCTTTATCATTAAATTCAGAGCATTATTGATATATATTAAAATCGTTGAAAACTTAAAAAAAATTTTTGTTTGTGTGTTGCTTACGTTGTATGTACGATTTTATTTGGAAAATTGTATTTTTTCCGATTACGGTTACGGTATTTGTTTGTGCATCGTATTCTGTGTAGTCGACACAACTGTGACATAAATAAGCAAAAGGAATGTCTGACAAACAAGAAACTGATGGTAAAGTGACCGCGGCCACAGCTAATATAACTGATCAAGAACGCGATTTGGCTGAACAAGCATTGATCGACTACGATCAAAAAAGATACAAGTCTTGCCTACAGCATTTGGAGAAAATTGAAGAATCGAGACCCAACGATCCTAAAGTATTGCTCAACAAGGCTATAGTCGAATTCTACGATAATGGTTTGTGTACAACTGACAAGTTTCAAAAATCGTTCATCAACGTCTGTACGCAGGTATCATTCTGTTTGTTTAATGTATATAATATTCTAGTCTAGTTATCTCTAGAATTCTGATTCTTTGTTCAACACATGTATTTTGTTGGATTATAAATGATGGTGCAAACGAAAATTTTCGGAAAATCATGGTCATGTTATCTTGTTACCAATACGACGTGTTTTTTTTATCACAAATCGAAAGATATTTTACGTTTAACTGTTTAAGAAAAGACGAATATCGGGCTTGCGGTCAAGGAGTTGACTATCTGAAAGCGTATTCTTATAAAATGTATGATGAAAATATGATAAAAATATTATTAGGTATCTAATATACTGTTCTATTAATTCTTATACATTTCGACCATAAATTAAATCTACTACTTGAAAAAATACTAAAATAATTACAAATATCTAGTTGTGTTTTGAACTTGGCATCTCTCAACACGCATGATACAACACGCTAATCCAATGTTCCAAAATCCAATATGAATATAATAAAAAATGAAATTAGCTATTTACGTAAATCTTTGAAAATCTGTAAATTTTTATCTGATATGAATTAAAAACTATGAGTGTCAAAAATTTTAATTTGCATAATAATTTCTAAAAAATTGAAATCCTAAAGATGGCTAAATTAGAATATTTTTTTCATTTAATTATAGTAAATAAATTATATCAAAATCTAATATTAATGTTTTGCAGGTTGATTTAAATCTAGAAAATATTGATTCTCTAGAAGATTTAGAAAACTGTATCTATTATTATAACTATGCAGTGTTATTGTATCACTTAAAAAACTTCACCAAATCTTTGGCTGTAATAAACAAAGTTTATTCTTTCATAGAATCTCTAGGTAATCTTATATTACTATTATTAATTATTACTACTTGTAGTATATTGTATAATATTCATTGATTACTAATTTACTAATTTACCTAACCTATTATATTTGTCATTAGAGGAAAGTTTAGCTCATAAGGTATGTCTGCTGATAGTCCAATTGCACATAGATACCAAGAAACCTCTGGAAGCGCTCAAATTAATTACTTATATCGAAAGTCAATTTGTGTCTACAGAAAATGCTACTAATATATTAACTGGTAGTGCGGATCAAGTGGGCCCTATTCATGCTGAACCAGATAAAACGGAAAAGGTATAATAATACATAATCTTATTGTTTTTGTCTTTAGAAACAACCTACTTTTATTTTCATATTTTTGAAATCTGAATCTTGTAGTCTTTACTCTTAATTGTATGAAAATTCATATTTTTATGTATGTATGTAATTAATCATAAATAATTTTGTTTCTCTGTTCAGTAGAATAAAAATACAATTATTTTTTAACTTTAATTTATTCAATAATTATAAAACTCAAATTATTTATTTAAAATCCTTGATATTCAATTACTATTTAAACTCTTTTGTCCCCATACATAGACATTTTAAGTTTATAACTATAATAAAACTAACTATTTTCAAGTTGAAATTAAATATTTGCAAATGAATAATCCCATAAAAATTGTCATAGGTAACTCTAAATTAAATGTATTTCTTTTTTATATAACATCTTATTTATAAAAATTATATTTCCAAAATATGAAATAGGTAGAAAGCTATTAATTAACATTATATACATACATATATTTTTATTTGCAATTGAATAAAAAGTACATATTTCCTAAATTATTTGATTATAGAAAGCAAACTTAGATGCAGCGACAGATGCATTTCGAATAAGTCTAATTCAATATCGTGTTAGGTGTCTAATGGAATTAAATTTATTTGATGAGTGTAGTCAGCAATTGAATACAATCAAAGAAAAACAGGTAACATACTTAATTATTATTTCATTAAATATTGAAAGTACAATTTTTTATATATCATTTTAGGACTCCATCACATTATTTTTGACAGGGAAATTGGAATATTTACGTAACAATCATAAAGAAGCACTAAATATATTAAAGGAAATTCCTATGGATGATAATTTTTTGTAAGATTTGTGTATACATTATAATTTTTTTATAATAGTAATAATATTTAAATATATTTTTTACAGAGGAACAGGAGAAAGTTCTTTCATTTTAATAAATAATAATGTTGCTTGTTTATACCATTATGCTAAAAAACCTACTTTGGCATTCACATCTATTTACAAATCAATTGTTCAACATCAAAAGAATATATCAAACGTAACGAAACCCACTATAGGTAAAAAATCATTATTGATTAAATGATCAGTAAATATTAATATTGTTCAATAATAATTAAAATATAAAATCTGGTTTTAAATAGCTGAAGGCAGTTTATCTGGCCAACCACTCCATATAATTGGCGCCAGCATCAAAACTGAACTAATGTTCAATATGGGTATAAGTCTATTACATGCACGAAAACCTGAAGAAGCATTTGACTGTCTAATTGAAGCTGTACAAACATATCACATGAATCCGAGACTATGGTTAAGATTAGCGGAATGTTGTATAATGACACACAAAAAAGTAAGTAAATACATATGTTTCATTTACCATTTTGTATAACTATAGTTATACAAAATATAATATAATGTGTATGTTAATATTATCATTAATAAATAATTCTAGAGTAATGACAGAGATTTTGATTTCAAAAAACCTTATATTGAAGGTGTTATTGGTACTGGTAAACACAGGAAAATAATTTTGAAATCACAGTTATTTCCAGACACTAAATACAGGTTACTCAAAAAACCAATAAAATATTTTTATATAACTTAAATTCAATTTATTTTCTAATCTTTTAGTTGTGAAGCAGTATCTGCGTCTATTCCAATGCCTAGTCTAGAATTTGGTTCGTTATGTGTCCGTAATGCCGAATTATTACTACAGAATAATACAATGGATTATTCTCCTTCTCATACATCTATAAACATGAATAAAGACTATCTTTTTGGCTGTATACAATCAGCAGGAGCATACATAGCTTTGTGTTTAGGAGATCCAGTGGTCGCATTAAAATATTCACAAGACCTGCTCAAGTCTAACAAAATTAATAAAGTTCATAAGTACATTTATAGTCATTAAATATATGCAGTTTAAAATAATTATTTGCTCATTTTTTTTCTTTAGATTTTTAGGTCATTTGTATGCGGCTGAAGCATTAATATTATCAGACAAACCAAATGAAGCAATAGATATGCTAAAAGAGTCTAATGCTCTAGATGATATTGAACCAGAAATACATGAACAACTTACAATTGAACAATGGAAACCAGACAAACAAAAATCAGCTAAAGCTGTTCTTTATTATAATTTAGCAGTAGCATTAACGCTTAGGGGTGACCTTGATAAAGCTGGAGAATTGCTCAAACAAGTAAGACCAATAATAAAATAATATACATATTTCTCTTATTTCAATTGAATTACACATTTACACTACATGAATAATGCATTTTAATGAAAGTTTCCAACAAATTTTTCTCGTGTACAATACAATTTTAAATATAATATTTAAAATATATTTCCTTATAATTATGTGATATGTACTTAACTTAAATCATGATAGACGAATACAAAATGATACATTCCTCTTCTTAAGACTTAAACACTAAAAAGAAGCAGAAAATTTGGAAAATTTTATTGAAGCATACTAATATATATCTTAACGTATTTCCAAAATATTAGAAAAATCTTAAGTCTCAATTTTTTTTTTTTTTTTGTTAGTGTTTAAAGTTGAAATTTCTGTAAAATCAAATTTCAAGTAATTAAAGTATATATTATATATTTCAATATTTTACAAAAATGTTAAATAAAATTGACAAAATTTTATTTGAAGCTCTAATACATTTTACTTAACTCATTTCCAATTAATTGTGAATTATTACATTTACATTTTTTTTTTCTAAAGCTGTTTAAAGTATAAAGCAAGGGAAGGGTTACTGGTATGGAAAGGATACAGGTGTAAAAAGGATGGTGTTGAATTTTGATTAAAATTTGAATGCAATGATAAATTATTACATTCAAAAAACAATTCTGAGCGAAGTACTGTCAGATTTGAATATGTGGGTTACTCATTTAGATGATTTTTGATAAATGTACAAATTTTAATGAGTACATATATTATCTGATGAACTTTGCTCAAAATCGTTCTCACGGATATAATGATTTATCATTGCATTCAAATGTTAATCAAAATTCAACACTATCCTCTTTACACCTGTATCTCTTCCATGCCGGTATCCCATCCCTTGCTTTTTTAATGTTGATTGTCCTGCATCATTTATGTTATTAATTTATTATATTTTATATTCTCTCATAAATAATTCATACTTCTTGTTCCTTTTCATTTAACTTCTTATAATTATAATATTCTTATCTCTCCATAAGTTAACATTATATTAACTCAATATTTTTCAAACAATAAATTCTAATCGTTTTAAATATAGAAATTAATCCTCATTAGTATAAAATGATATGTTTGGTACAAACTTTATTTATGATTCTTGGTTCATTTTTAAATTAATAAATAAATACTTTTAGTTATAATAATTACACAATTTATATAAAATTAATGTTTCATTTAATAAACAAAATATAATATTATGTCATTTACAGATATGGCTGTCAAAAATTGAACATGTTTCAGTTCCTGTTCATGTTGTCATATTAGCTCTTTATATTCATTTACGATTAGGTGAGTATATAACAAAAACTTAAAAAATTATCTTATGCATAGATTTTTTTAAATTTACTTGTATTTGTATTTTATAGGTCAAAAAGAAATTGCAATAACATTAATAAAACAAAATTGTCCACAAGCTAAACGATAGATTCAGGTAAAGAAATATATATATACAATATATATACAATATAGATATAAATTATAATATATTAATAATAAAAATACAATGTCATATGTAATTAAATTTTATTTTATATATTGATAAATAGCATAGATGTCAATAAAAATTTAAAAATAAAATGTTTACATTAATAATAATAATAATAAAAAAAAAAATAACAACAACTAAATACAACTTTACACTCCTTTCTTTCTGTATAATAATATAATATGTATGTATTATGTACATATTATATTATATATTAATAAAATATATTTTTTAAAAGTTAACACTTGAATATTTGTTTATATGATTTAATACTATTTCACTTAATGTACTTCTTATACACAGCTGAATTTTACTCCTGCAAAAAACATCAACAACAAAAAATATTATAATCACCGTGATCATTTGGTCATTTATTCTAATATATTAACATTTAAAAAAGAAGACATACCATCATCACTCGAAAAACAATTGTGACAATGTAACTTTTTGTTTCTAACTCGTACGTCCGTGCCCATCAAGCCGTCACCCAACTGTGCACAGCAAACACAACACTTAAAACATTCAATGTGATAAAATAGTTGTAAGCTTTCAATTATCATGGCTGCACCACGGCCAAGCTCTAATGCACAATGTGAACATTTTTTCTTGCCACTCACACTCAACATTGATTCTTGTGGTGCACAGCCAATATGATCATGTCTAAAGTACATTTATATTACACATAAAATATTAGTAAACAATATTATTCTAAAATAATTACTATAATAAAATAATGATATTAAAAATTAAATATAAAATACCTATGAAAATCATTAAACAATAAACGATCTTGTACACGCTGTGTCAGTGTGTTTATCACAGAGTCTGGTAGAGGTTTTTTATTGTGAGATGGTGGTGGTGGTGGTGGTAAAGATGGCCTGCTACGAGAACGTGGTTGATTAGATGCTATAGCTCCTGGTGGAATTTGACGATTACTTCTATCAACTAATCGACGGTGTTCTGCTTCCTAAAACAAATTATCAATAATAATTATATTATAGTATTATGTGACTTAAGGATTATTTGTAAAATATTAACTGTTAACTCACTTGAATAAGCCAATGTTGATAATTATACTTCACTGGCTGATTATTGGTTGGCTTTCTTTTAGCATAAATATTATGTTGGGTTGGTCTTGGACAATTGTTTTCAGAAGCCCTAGAATATATACATACATACAGTTACATCAATATAAATTATTAACAATAACACTACACTTATTAAGAATTTAAATATGTATAATTGCGGTATAAAGTGTATGACTATGATAACTTTAAAAAGTGGTAATTAGAATGTAATATATGTAAATACTATATTACATCACTACTTTAAACAGTATTTAAACTCTTACATTATAATATAAATATAATAAAATTAATGTGATAAAATAAGATTAAATATAATCTTTTAAAGATTAGCGGGGTTTATCTGGAAAGTAATGAACTTAATTCTTTTATGACATAACTATGCAACAAAGAATGATGCAACTAGTTAGGAAGACTAAAGGCACCTTTATGTGACAGTTGGTCGCATCTGAACTATTAAAGTGTTAGGATGTGCTTATACGTGAACTCTGTGTAGAACCATGTCATAGTTATGATGGAAAAGTTTTTAGAATGTTATACAGTGAAGTTTTATGTTAAGCTCAACAAGATGCCAAAGGAAACATGAAATAATGTTCAAGAAATTGTGATCGCAGAGTCCACATAGTTTTTTCAGTTCCTTGCACACTTCCATGCGATTTACTCATTGAGCGCAGGATTGGGCTAATCTTCTTCAGCCAAGTTTTCTAAAATAATTGCATATAGATAATAATGTTTGACAAGTTAAATAATTCTGACATCATACAAACACTCGTTCATCGGTCTGTGTTCAACAATTCACACACACGGACGGGTGTTTGTCCCTTCGCGATGTTGGTGGATATCTACGACTTTGTTGGCGACTTCTTGAACAACTTGTATTACTTCTTTGCCTACGAAATGATATGCAAGCATTTCCGAAGATTTATTTAATCATGTCCCATATTCCTTTGGTGTCTTTTTGTGTTTAACATAAAACTTCACCGTATGTTTTTCTAAAATATTTTCCATCGTAACTATGGCATGGTCACTACAGAAGTTCACGTAGACGCATATCCTAACCCATCAAAAACTTGGAAACAATCAACAGTTAGCAACTCTGAATAGCTAAAAATACTCTTCCTAACCAATCACACGATTCTGCATTGCATAATATGGAAAAAAGAGTGGCTCATTACTTTCCGGAAAAATCCTATATGACGTGTATTCACTTATTTTCTTATATATAATTTAATATAATCTATATCTAATATTTCTAACCATGTATAGTTAATATAAATATAATTACCATAAATAAAATAGAAATTAAGAGAAAAATCAAAACAGTGGAAGTAGAAATAATTTTCACAAATATATTAATTACTCATAAATCATAATTTAATAAGATACTATATTATTAAACATTAAAACATAAAAATAAATAATAAATATTATACATACCATGTGAAATCTTCAGGCTGATGGTGTTGCCTATGAATAGGTTGCTGTAAACACAAGTTTGACAAAATATGAGTTTTTTTTTACTATTTTTTAAGTTAATTATAAAATATATAATAAAATCTGTATCTCATTACCTCCAAGTTTGGCATAGACTGAGTAAGATCTAGTGGTGGTCTGGTGTTCGTAGTTACTGTAGAAATATCTTGCATGGAATGACGAGTAGGTGGCAACCAATGAGCTGAACCAACCCGTGCACACTCTTGGTTATTTAAATCCTCTTCAAGTTCTTTTAATTTTTTTACCAACTTTTCACCTACAATAATATGAGTGAGATATTACTATTATATAAACTTTTTAAATTAATGTTTATTTTTATTTTATCATAGTATCATATATATATATATATATATATTATATATTCTACATAATCTTATATTAAATGTTATTAATTAATTATCGTATATTAAATACATATATAATATTTTCTTTTTAAAACATTTAAAAAATACCTATGTTGTTTTGAGCAGCTTTGTACTTCATCTGATTAGATCGACTTTGTTCTTCCACCTGCAATATGTCTCTCATATACTGACTGCTCTCACTGTCTCCGTCATCAACCACGTACACGTTCTTTGAAGGTATATTTATATTCTCATAAATCTAAAACAAAATAAATGTTTATCTTTCTTATAATAATACTCTAGCGAATGTTTTAAATATATGTCAATAATAATCATTTGTTCAATTTAATGTATGTAAATCATTTTCTTTTCTAAAAAATAATGAAGTATAAATAATAATAAAGTACCAATATTATATCGATTTATAAGATTTGGTTTTGAATTTTTAACGAATACAAGAAAAATAAATAAATAATTTAAAATAACTAAAAAATGTATACATAAATTAATATATGAATAAATTAAACACACTTACTCTGGTGTTGTGTCGTTCTGGTTTGTTTTGGTTATACAACAATTTTTCCAAACGACGTTCTTCCTCCAGAAAAGAAGTCAAATCTGGTGGTTTTGATTTTAAATTCTCCAAATCTATACAAATAATACTAAACACTATAGCAAAATACTAAAATATATCTATAAAAAATATTGTGTGTTGTTTCCTTCTATTCTTACCATGTTCGTAACTGGAGTTACCATTGGTATATTCTTCAAGACCCAAAAAACTGGACCGTTTCATCCACATTTCTTTTTTAATACGTTTAGCAGATTCCAAACTGTCCAAGGCCTGCAGACAATATAAAAAATAAATGAAAATGTTAGTTTTTTTTTTAAGACTATATTATTAAAGGTATTATTATAATTTTCTCAAATAAAAATTATTTTTGATTCCTCATATTTCAATAATAAATAAAATAAAAAAGCAAGGGAAGGGATACTGGTGTAGAAGGGATAGTGTTGAATTTTGATTACAATTTGAATGCATTACATTCGTGAAAACGATTTTCAGCGGAGTTCATCAGATAATATATGTACCGATTAAAACTTTTACATTTATCAGTCTTTACGTTCAATATAAATAATTTATCATAAAACCCCTAAATGAGTAACCTAAATACCCAAATTTGTCAGTACTTCGTTCAGAATCGTTTTTCGAATATATTAATATAATAGTTTATAATTCCATTCAAATTGTAATCAAAATTCAACACTATCTCTATCTTCTTTACACCTGTATCCCTTCCACACCAGTACACCATACTTTTCTTTTTATACTTTAAACAGCTATAAAAAAAAAATCGTAAATGTAATATTTCACAATTAATTGGAACTGAGTTAAATAAAATGTATTTATGCTTACATAAAAAAAATTTAAAGGGGCATAAAAAAATAAATTACAATTACGAATGAAACGAGTGTTTTTTTTAAATAGAACATTCCTTTCCAAAAATAATTTTCTCGTACACTGGATTTAGAAAAAACTTACGGTTTCCTGCGCAAGTTGTACTTGTTCGTCATCTGAATACGCCTCTACGGGCGGCGGTGGCGGTTTCTCTTTGGGCGGTTCCAAGGCATTGACGGGTGTCAGTTCTAGTACCTGAATGACGATAAAAAAATAAATAATGATTTTTTTTTTTTTTGAACACACAATTTTCGATATTAATAAAATAAAGGCAATCGAATACACAAATTGTTATATTAAATTTAAATGAATATTTTATAAATATAAGATTTTTAAGCATTTTAATTAATGATTGTTTATATTGAGCTATTACGTAAACGGGTGAATAATAAATACGAAAGCTCTAATATATTCTGCACGATGACAAACTATTATTTATAGTAAACTTACCATGTTGTAAGTGTCACTAACGTGACGATGATGTTCATGCTTATGCTCCTGTTCCTGTTCCTGTTGTTCTTCCTTTTGCTGCAACTGTTGCACGGGACTCGGTTGCATGTTCGATCTTTCCTCGTCGTCGGCTTGGCTCACACAACTCGACATGTCCTCGGTGTGTATGCCGCTGTCCTCGGCGCTCAGACACGAACCCGGATAGTTCCCGTCGTCCGGGTCTTCGGCCGTATGACTGCACTCTTGCAGGTCCAGACTGTCGATGGAGTGCCGGCTGACTAAGTCTGACAATGACGAGAGTTGTTGTCTGTGGTGGTGGCCCAAGTGCACGTATTCTTCGTCATTAGCCGACTGCATGCACAAACGTTCTTTTTCTAACGCCACTATCGGTTTTTCTTCGTCGATCGACATTTCAACCGTCCCGTCCGTCATCGTCTGCAACAGTCCATCCATGGTCGCGGTCTCGTCGTCGTCTTGCACCGGACTAAGACTTCGATGCTGTTGCATCGTTCCATCGTCCTCCGCGGTGTCAATGTACGACAACGGTAATACTTGTGAATTTGGTTTTTCCGAGAATTTTGACGATACGGTTTCTGAAGAAAAAACATACACAATATTGAGTGTAAATATATATAATAATATTGAAATTAATATATTATGCACTTGAAACTACAACAGATATACTCGTATGCTCAGTTATACTTCATATATATTATCTATATTATGGATGTACGTCATTTGGTCGCATCAAATTGGTCGCATGACATATTGGTCGCATAACATATTGGTCGCAAGTTTTTCTTCTTTTTGCAATGTTTTAATAAAATGCCAAAAAAAGTCAAATTAAAATCATTATGCCATCCTTCAACCTCGTTATTTGTTCTTGATAAATTTTCAATCATTAAACTTATTTTAAGAGATCATTTTTTCATTATAACTACGTAAAGATGTGGAAAATTATAGTTTATTAGTTTATATTTAATAATTTATATAATATTGTTTAATTTATCAGTATTCGTTGTACCGTTTATTGTAACAATATACTACATTTGTACCAGCTTCGGTATTTCCTATATCCAATCCAACGGGCGACAATTTTAATTAAAATTATAAAAATGTACACCATTTAAATAAAGACTCAATATGAATAAATAAATAAACTTGCGACCAATATGTTATGCGACCAATATGTCATGCGACCAATTTGATGCGACCAATATTACCGCGACCAAATGACTGTATACCCTATATTATACGTGGAATATCGACGTCGAATAGGATATATTATACATATATTTTTATATTACAATAGTCAATAAATATAATATAAACATTAAACATCAAACATGTTAATATATATATGATAAGATATTAATTCATATTATATATTTGACTTACCGAGTGAAATCGATTCGTGCAAAGAAACTTCTTCGATCGCTTGTTGACGGACGGTGGACGTACAAATGTTATTCGTTTCGAACGATTTTTTCTTGGCGGGCAATGGCGGCGGCGGTTGTCTCGCAGATAAACCCGTCTGCTGCACTTCGGCCGTAGCTTTTGTCTCCAGACAAATCTTCTCGAATATTTCCCGGCGTTTGCCGATATCCACTTTGGGTAGTTCAGCAGTGGCCGCGTTCAGGTCTTTCGTGGACTGCGATCGTGTTTTGAGCAACATTACTTTTTCTTCTATCTTAGGTGCTGACATTCTACGCTTCATCTCGGTCAGCGGTTTTCGGTTATAAGACGGTGGCTGTTGCTGTTCATCGCACTTGGCCACGGATGTCCTCTTGGATTCGGCAAAATCTACATAGTCTTTGATGGCCCGGTCGTATCCGTTCTCGGCGGTCAGTACCTTGGCGGCCGCGTCCGATTCTTCTACGCGGAACACGTCATCGTCCGCGGTTGCCTTCGCTTTGCTCGTATCCGTCACGCATTTCTCGGCGGCGCGACGGTCCTCGCCGTCGTTCTTCTTGCCGGTGCTGATACCGAGATCGCTGAGGTCGTTGCCGTCGTCGTCGTCCTGATACAGTGCTGGCAAACTTCTTAGTCGGCCGTTCCTACCTCTGCGAACAATAATAAACCATTATAAACATTACGATATAATATAACATATTATATTACATGCCTGAGCACGGAACACCACATTCATTTTTTTTATAATGTCCAATTATAATTAAAAGTATTATACGTACTGCTGCAATAATATATTCTACCAATTGATTATATAACACGCACGTGATCATCAAATGTATTTTATTACAGTGGAGCTTAAAATATAATATTTCGACGACACGATTTTGGCTAAAATGTCGCTATATACCTATATGAATAGTAGGTATATACGGTTTTCGTATACGCCATAAATATATAATTTATTTGTACATGACATTATATTATAGGTTTGTGCCCGTGTATATAAGTATAACATTATATAGGTAGGTACTATATCAGTCGTGCGTCGATATTATTATTATTATAGAACGCGTGAGTCGTTTTGGTTTGTGAACTGTATATATACTTATATTACTGGTGTAGTATATAGGTACATAATACAATTCTAGAATTTATCACAAAACACAACTTTCACCAGGCCACTTTAATTGGCATCCCATTGTACGCGCGCGCATATATGTCCCAATGTAGTAATAATAATAACAACAGCATAATTTTACATAATTCGATTCCCATTATTATTAAGTACGGCGTATATTTTCGTCATTCCCGATCGTTGAATTTACACCTATAATAAATAATAATATTACAATATTTCGACAAAAACGAAAATAAAAAAAAAAGCTTCTCTCGTTATATTTTTACTCGTACGCAATAATTATATTATTATCGCTCGTCCGTATAAAATGATAATTTGGCACCGATTGCGCGTTACGCGAGACGCCTATTATTATTATTATTATTATTATTATTATTATTATTATTATTATTA
>JAIUCT010000020.1:2311415-2334710 GCA_021307375.1 Tetraneura akinire | reverse complement strand
ATTATTATTATTATTATTATTATTATTATTATTATTATTATTATTATGTTTGCTTCTGCAACAATTATTATTGTATCTATAGCATATAAATATACATTTATTTATCGCGAATAAAATGATTTAACATGCATGTGGCGTTATGTTATTTAGTACATAAATAGTAAAGTTTCTCACAAGAATCGACTCGACCGGTTTTTTGCGTAAATTTCCGAAAAAAAAAACATACATTTTTCTCTGAGAACATACACAGACACACACAATAATATACGCGTGTATACAGTTTTTTTCTCTATAGTCGTCATTAGCTGTATATTGTCCTAGTTAACGAAAATCACACATTTTATATCGTACCTGTCCTGCAGTGCCTGCAATTAAATGAATCGAGTGAGATTGTCGTTTATTAATAATGTGGCATAGGTAAACCATTTTTTTTTCGAGAACCATAATATAAGCATTATATACGTATATAAATTAAATAAATAATAATTCTACTTCTGCATACGATAGCAAACAACCACGCTATAAAAATGTGATAGATATTCGAGTTTAGTGCATATTTTTAAGTATACTTAACTATATGGCACTTAAATAAAAAAAATTTTACGTTAAAAAAAAATATATATATGTGTGTTTATTTAAACGTTAATTTATTACATTAAGTATTTGATTATTAATGTGAATTGCTAATAATTATTTGAAATCCCATTTCACTGATTAATAAATATAATGTAGCGTATACATCTTATTATGTATATATAGATATATAAATTAAACACGTTTACATTTAAGTAAAAAACTTGTAAATGTGTTTATTAGTGGGTATAAAATATATTTAAAGAAATATATACTCCAAACGACCTCTAAAATACATAATATAATATTATATAGGACAATAATTTTATTTTCGTGCTGCAGTTAATATTATAAAGCAGTGTTGAATTTTACATTATAAAATAAATAAATAATATGACGTGGCTATAGTACCCGAATATTGCAAAATCGTACGTTAAAATGTACTAATTTTCATTTTTTTTTATTATTATTTATCATCATCATCATCAATGAGTATATGTAAATACTATATATAATGACTATCCGTAATAGCGAAAAGACAACGATAAAATTATTTAGAACATAATATTTAAAAATGAATCGATGAAAAATTATCAAAATGTTTCGATCACACGATTTTAATACGATTTTCGAAGTACAATCTTCGACAATCCACAAAAATATGAATTAATTACCATCTCACTGTCCTTTATTTATTATAATATTACTATAAAATAGTATTACTATAGAAGAACCACCAGTAGCGAAATCGCAAATTTTTCAACAAAACACATCCAAATATAATAAGGTGCTTTATCGATAATTTATACTCGCATATATATGTGTATATAAAAATTAATTTCTTTAATTTTCAAGCATTTCACTATCCTTTTTAAATATAAATGAATAACATTTTCTTTTTAATCGATTACGGTCGACCTTTTATTTTATATAGAAGACCTAGAGACACTAATGGGATTTGGATTCGAACGATTTTACCATTCAACAGTTTGCGTGTTGACGATATTGTACACACCGCAGCGGTAAAACCGTTCGGATCCAATGTAGCGAAAAACCGCAATGTGACGACACGATGATGAGTACTACTTTAAAAACGCATAAAGGTATACAATTGATATACCTGTTATTATATACCCATCTATACAAAAACCGCGTTAAAAATGTCACTATTGTGTTGTAATATAATGGTTAATATGCCATATATACCTATAAATACTAGTATTTCAAATAACAATTATTATTATATTATAAAAGAATATACCTAGGTCGGCGGTTTATATATATAGCTTTATGTACCTATTATATGGTTATCTTTAAAAAAATATGAAATTTACTGATTATTAATTTTTTTTTCTCGCCAAAGACCGGTTGTAATATTGTACATATTATTCGCTATTAAAACGCGTATTACAAAACGTCAGCATATTCATTTTGCAAGACGAAGGCGAATCTTACAATAATTTTTAATGATTTGCGACTAACTATAATATAATACAATGATATAATAAACACATCGTATATTATAAATAAATAATAAGTACATATATTTTGAAAAATTGTAAATTACGACAATCAGAATCGTCGTGACGTTTCGTTTCGAATCTATAAACAAATTTCAATATCACAAAAAACAAAGTAATATAAAAATATTCGTTTATATTATAAAGTGAAATTTTAAAAAGTACTGTATACTAAAATAATACCGTATTAAACTCTCTTACACAAGAAAGGTTAATGTAATTTATCGAGAAAAATTAAAAACGTACGGGCACTATATTATAAAATGTAAATAAATAAATGTATATTAGCTATAATTATTGCTTTGATCGTTTTTCGAAAATATATTATATTATATTCATATGGATGACTAAAACGAAAAACGGTTTACCGTGTTTTCCATCACTCTTCGGTCCATAAAAGTATACTTGAACTGTCCGAGGCTCACATTTTAATGACGATATTTTATTTGTTCTTTTCGAATCCAAGTATAATCGTGTATACGAAAAAATTAGTTTTTAATAATAATAATAATAATAATAATAATAATAATAATATACAACGCATATACGAACAATTATATAAAAAAGTTTTTTCGAAATAAAATAAATTCATAAATATTTATAACATGTTTATACAATATGTTAATTCTTTAGTCATTAAATATTTATTTTTAAAAAAAATCAACTAAATACACCGCGGATAAATGCCATAAATATATTTTAAAAAATCTTAAAAAAAAATGATTCTTCTTGATGTATTCTAGGTACCTTATAATAATAAATACACGCGTAGGAGCAGAGTTTAAATTTTTTATTTCACATTAATTATTATTTTCAAATAATCAATATTTTTAAATTTACACACATTGTATACATATATGTGTGTATTTAAATAATTAAAACATATAAACCCCGTTAAAAATGTATACTAACATAATGAAATATTGAACAGAATATCTTGAATTAAATTTAATGAAATATCGACTAATCACTATACGCACGCAATAGGTAACATCTCACTGGAGTTTTTCGTTATTAGCTTAGTACCTATTCGTATTATTACGCAATACTCACAGATTATTCTTAAAATAATAAATACACTAATACTATACACGTAGATATATTAAAATAATTATATATTTAAATGCATAAAAAATCTTTAAAAAATACTTCACATGTCACATCACACGCTATAAAAAGTAAATATATTATATGCTTGGTGAAAATTTATGATATTTAAATAATATAATAATAAATGTAAATATATCTGTATCTGTCGATCTACGATCTGCCTAGCATAATAATAAAAAAACTATTAATTAAATTTTTTTTAATATCTAATCAACTTTAGTTTTACTGAATAATACAAATATATTAACATAAAGAATTAATACGACCACTTTGAAATCTTGAAAAATGTTCGCATTTACATTTTGTTTCGCCTTCATTAATATTTTAATCACACATTCGAAACCAAGAAATAACAATTTATAAATTAAATATGATATACCTAAATATAAATAATAATATTATATATATAAAAAATACCTAAGTCGTTAAATATAAATAAATAATATTTTAAAATACTTTCACTGCTGTTGGAATATTTTACGTTAAATGAAACATTATTATGAAATAATTTTATTTTGAATTTATGTAAACGTAGTTAGTGCATGGGCGGTCGACTAAGCACATTTTTAATATATTTTTGATGAATAAATTTGTACATTATAATTATTATTATTTTACATCATAATTTTTTTTTTTTTTTTTTGCTTATACTCTTATCAGTTACATTCGCTTTACAACCATAAGGAAGAAATAAATGCATAAACCAGTCGTGATACGGATTTTTTTTTTGTTATATAAATAATAATACTGAAGTGTTAATATTATAAAATATTAGAAAACCATTTAATACCGTTTACCTTGTAGTATACAGTGTATACCTGTACTATAGACGTTCACATATTATAATAATTATTATATTATGCAGTTATATTTGTTAAAGTAAAATATATAATTTTTAAAATCGTTTGTTTTAAACAAATATCTTAAAAAGTCACATAAAAAATAATGTTTTTCGTAATATCGAATGGGAAATATGAAATTACTATGTATTTAAATGCGTCATACGACCGTGAAATTATGTGACCAGTTATGGATATATGCTTACCTTTCCTGTATCATTTCGTTAAACGTTTTACTCCTTTTCCGAAACCCATCGTCCAACCTATCCGTTTCAAATTTCTTCACCTCTACCAGTCGTTCGATGATGTGTTCCTGTTGTTTTCTCCTGTTACTTTTCCAATTGTCCAAGTCCTGCAGCGAACAAACATAATATTAGTTAAAAATTATAAAAAATATTACAATGCACTATACAACAGTATAATATAATAATATATTTTATACTATATAGGTATTATATTGTTATAGGTACACCATAATAAATAATATTGTAATACACTCGTACAAGTATACAAAAAAACATGCAATATGATTCGCACGTGAAAATGTTATAGTTGTCACAAATTGTTTATCTATTTTTTTTTTTATCATATCAAGTCGACCTGAGACTGAGATATAGATCATATCACTTTAATTGCTATATACACACCAAATATTATAATAATGACACATATATTTATATACACGGTTATTAATTAACTATATTCTATATATAATATAATTTGTGCATAAAATAAATTAAAGCGTAACACATTCAGAATTTCAGAAAGAACATATAATATATTATACAAATCAAACGAGAAAATCATATTCCTGGTTTAGCTTAAAAACTAAATTATTTTTTTCAATGTAATTCATTTTTAAAATATAACCAAAATTAATTGGCTTTTAGCCTTATCGATACTATTTATAATTCAATTAATGTTTATTAAACAATTTTTTTTCTAAAAACCAGAAATTCTTCATATTGATTATAATAATATAATATAGGACCTATATTTTGAATTAAATCCGTGAAAATTAAACGCACGAGGAATAATAATAATGGCGTTTAGTACCTATATACAAAAAAAAATTATTTTAATTATTTATGAATGAATAACATTTAAATTTTAAAATATCCAAATCATCATTATTATAAGTAGATTAATAATATTATTTTAATTTAATACCAATCACAATTAATTTCCAATCGATTTTTTAACCTCGTGATTGTATTGGGCATTTGTTCGTTTTATATTATTTATGTATAGTAGGTATATATTATTAGGACTTACCGATTGCCATTCAGCGTCGAATTCTTTTGGTTTCGGCTTGACGACCGCTGCCGTTTTGTTGAGCTGATCTTGTGCCGAACGATAAAGATCGGACGGAGCCAGCTTGACGAACTGCAGCGGAGCCGGTTTCATGGACGACATCATCGGGTCTCACCTGAGAAACAAAAAATTCGTCATATTTTATATTATTTCTATCGTCGTACGTCATATTATTTTGATATGAGTATATAATATACAATATAATATATACGATTGAAATAAATATAGAAAAAAAAAAAAAAATGATAAAAATATACGACATAATAATGACAAACGCAGTTATAATATTATAAAAATATAATATTGGTATATTATATTATTACCAGTCACTGTTTATTATATTACAATATACTCGGTATACGTAATATGTGATTAATAAATAATAATAATTATATTATAACGATGTGTGCACGATGCCCATCATATTATAATAATGCGTAAGACCTATTATATATGTATACACAAAAAACGCACGCATGGTCGACGATAACAATAATAATAATAATTATAAACATTAAATTAGGTACGTTTCGGTGTCAATCACCACGGGGGGGAGGGGAAATTATTTTTAAAAACTACCGCGGTCCAACGATTATTATAACGTATATAAATATATTATTATTATCTTATCGAAGCTTTAACGGTAGCGTACGCTAAGACAATAATAATAATAAAAAAAAACTCATTACACCGAATCTTAAACCTTTCTATTCCGCAAGCATTACGTATACATACGCGCGTTATATTATAATATATACGTTTTGTCTTAATGCGTTTCTGAATTACATACATATAAGTAATATATTATGTATTTGTACGTTTATTTCACGTATACGGGTACATAATATAATAATATTATAACCCGTTCGTGTCGTTATGCTTTGGGAGACTTCTTGACACAGTGGCCCTTGTGTATACCAGACCACTCGATAAATTTTTCTTTCGATACCCGAGGGCCATCAATCTATATTATTCGACCTTGTATGTATATAATATATGTGTTCGTGTAAAACGGTTAAGTACAACGGCACGTTCTAATTTTATCTGCCTCTCTTAAACCGGCGTTTTTTTTTTTCACACTGCTGCTGTAGCCGTCAAAATACGAATCGAACGATATTTTTCAAACACTCTCTCGTACACGCATAATAATTATTATTATTCATTTCTGTACAATATATTAAAAACAATAAATATGAAATTACCGTATTACGGTTAACCTCGCGTGCATTGTCGTGGGCGTCGAGAGCCGTGGACGGGGGGAAAAAAACGTGACAGTTCTCATATTATAATACGAATATTGGATTTTATTTTTATTTGTCGCGCGTACATATTTATTATTATTATAATTTATAATATATGATCTCATAACGCGTCTTGATTAATTGGATTCAGCTGTTCGCGTGCAGTCTATTATACAAAGGTGGCGTACAAGTTGTCTGTCAAATACAATAAAGATCACGAGAGCTGATTTTTTTTTTCTTTTTCAACGCGCGTCAGATTTAGTGAAGTAGGTAGGTACCGATATTATTTTTTAATCGTCCGCTACCTAACCGTATTGTAAAACAGCTCTCGCACACGAGGCGATCGAAATTTTAAGAGAGAAATAAAACTGTATAATACGAGTATATTATAAAGATCCCGTTTAAAGATTTTCATTGACATTGCGATCCCACGAAAACTCTCTAAAAAGTATTAAATCACCAATAGTTTCACGGATCACGCTGGAAACGATTTCCATACTAATTCTGTATTTATGATGTATATCTTATTATAAAAGTATTTACTCGGATTAAAAATTTATCCGTTCGTATAATATTAAAACGTTTAAAGTTTATATAATAATGACACTGTAGCGTGTTATTTTTTTCGGCAAATACGCCGAAAACAAGTTTAATACACGCAAACGAGCGTAAAGAATGCACAATAGATGTAATGTAGATCAGTATTTTCTTTTACAAATTATAACCATGTATTCCTCTCTATATTTGTACCAATAAAACATGAACGATTTTACACTTGATTGAATGTACAGTTATATAGAATTAGTATAGTAATATAAAAGAAGATTTAAATATCAAATCAAGTGGACGTTAAAATAAATTAGCAATATTATTTTGGAAAAAAAAAGTATTATAAAATTTATTATAATGTAATACGAGTTATAAAGATTTTACAATTTTTTTTCAACCTGGTAAAAAAAAAAAAAAAATATATATATTTAATATATTTTAGATTTATATACAATTTAATAATAAATATTATACTGGTAATAATACCATAAACAAATAATTTGTACATCAATTACCGACCGACTGTGATAAGCACAATGTAATTTTTAAATACAATTTATTAAACAACCGTTCGATTTAAATTTTAGGCCACATTTTTTAAATCTTCACAACGAATAAAATTGGACAAAAACGTACAATAAAAAATTAAACTGTAATTTATAATTAAATTAAAAATTAAAATATATTAATATGCGAATTGCTGAAATCCTTAATATACGTTTATTTACACGTTAAAACGCGTTTTTTTTTTTTTATTTTATTTTTTTTTTTTTTTTTTTTACACTACTATTATAAGAATTCAAATAACCGTAAAGAGTATTTCATTTTACAATTCAACTTATATTCAGGTTAAAAATTTAATTAAACGTTTTATTTTTTTCCGGCACTTTCTCCATAATTTATTACACGATTGCTTAACTTTTATAAATAATGTAATTTTTTAATAGTTTATACTTTAATCAGATATATATTATAACATATTTATATAAAGATTAAAGATAAAACTTATGAATACATACCATGACGACCTACAGCGGTATAATTTTCTTCGATATCTTAAACCTATATTGCACATAAATACAGTATAATAATAGTGCATCGCTTATTATTACGTAATTGATAAAAATAACGATATTACATATTACAACAATCTTGACATTATTAATGAATAAAACCTATAAACTTGAAAAATACCATCTGAACCCATTTTATTATATGTTTATCTATGATTTATACACATAAAATTTATATTATTCCAATCAATGTTTTTATAGATGCCACGTCAAAATAACTCATATTGGCTATCAAAAAAAAAACCAAACAATTCTACTAAAAAATAATAATTATATGAATGTAAACGAAACGATTATAAATCTTATTTAATAATATTATATACGAAAGTTTAAACATTTTTTTATTTATAAATCATAATATATATAATATATATTATATATAGTGGCGTAGCCAGGGGGTTTTAAGAGTTCGAACCCCCTATTGACTTTATATGGTAATAATGGTGTATTTTAAGCATGTAAAACTGTATATGTATATGAATATTTATTTAATAACCCCCCCCCCCTTCACATATTTTTGGCTACACCACTGTAATATATAACATACATCTATCACACGACGTACTTCTGATTCCAATTATTGGAATGCATTAAAACAAAAACTTATGCCTAATATGATAAATGTATGCATAGAATTATATATTATAAATTATTATAATATAATTATATAATATAGATATAGATAATAGATATAGATATAAACAGATACTTTGAACATAATTTGTAGTCATTTTCGAAAACTATAATGTGAGAAATTGTTTCATTTGTATTTTTTTTCTGATGTGAATGAATTGGCATAATAGTAATCATTGCAACACTAACTTTCGTTTTTCAAATAACCGTAATATACCACGAACTAAGATTGAGATAGCAAAAAATGAATTATAGTTAATTAAATGTTTGTATGAATTCAAATTTCGAGTCATTATACAAGCCTAATAATATCCGTCAAATAATATACAACGTGAAACCAGAAACTTATAATATTATAGGTACAATGTATATACAATATGACACGAGATCGCAATGCGGTATTATAAAATGTAGATATTATCACAAAATCACCTGTATAATAAAAAATAATAAAAAAATACGTTAAAACGCGTGTGTAAATAAGAAATAAGAATTGAAATTCGAATAACTCAAACGCGTAGGTATAAATGTATGATATTATTATGTGATCAAAAAGTTTGTTAGAAAAAAAAAATCAAGAAACACACAATGTTAAACATGTTAAATGTCAACAAGTTAAACTACATAATAAAATGTAATTTCTAAAAAATCTCAAAATTCGACTTTTAACATAGGTAATAATAATACCTATATGTAATATTATAAAGAGACTGTGTTCGTGGATCACGTTGTCTCGAGTGTTGCGAGTACGACGGCCGACCTCATTCCGGATTTTTTCCCGAAGTTGGTGCACAGACTATAAAAAAAAATTGTTCGCATTTTTCTCCTCAAAGCCATACCCGTGAAACAATTATTATAATATCGGCTCGTTTCGAACCGATCCGGCTGCAGGCCGTACAACAGATTTTATATTTTTAATATATAATACATTTGTAATATACACGTAAGCAGCAACAGATCATTTTTATATTACAGGTACCACTTTTACGATTATCGCGTATTTTTATATTATAATAATATACTTATCGCGTCGCCCGGTCTTTACATTATATTATTATGCTTATATACATCACATATACATGTGTATACCGGCTGCGATCGTGACACACGTTGTTAAATCGTATTATTACATTATAAATATTATAATATTACACACAATGTACAAAAACGACGTGGACAAGAACACAAACTAGACTCGATAATAAAGCAAAATCCAATTTAAAAACGAAAAATAATCTATACAGACACGAGCGTATATGTTATGAATGTTATTATACTTAAATGCATTAGTCGTTATATTATTATTACTATAGGTATTATTATTTAGTGTGTGTGTGTTATTCGTCATTGTGAAATCCGGAAGTCGATTTCCATCAGATAGAAGACGGGGGAAGGAGGTAGGTATATGGAAAAAAAAAAAAAAAATAGCCAAATAAAAGCTTTTGTGTGAAATAACGCGAGCGTAATAAATAATAATGATAACTTATAATATGGAATGTCGTGTGTTTGTGTGTGGTGGTGCTATTTATATACATAAAAACGACATGCGATGTGTGCCGTGTAAAGAGTTCAACGTGATCGGACGATGATTACGTTGTAGTTGACCTTGTCGACGACAAAATGAGAAACCCTGTCGGTGCTACCGTTCCGTCACGGTGCGTTGGGTTTTCGGGTGTTCGCCAATAGGTGGTGACGGCGGCGGCTGAGGAAACATGAAGCTCTGAAGCCCCGAATACGCTATAGGTCCCGTGTATTTTATAATATATAATACACCTACATTATTATTATTATATATCATATATGTGTATGTATAACAATAATAATAAAAATAATAATAATGGTATAAAAGAAAGGAATAGAAAGACCATATAAAAAAATAAATGAATAAAAAGAATATCGAAGAAAAACGGATTCCCTCCAATGTACCTCGTCGTACGTCATCACTGTAATCGAATCGTTTTTCTCGTCGCCATCCTTGTTAAAATAATAAATAACAATAAAAATAATACGTGTGCATAAGTATACCCGGCTATTATTGCTTCGGTTGTAAACAGACGATTTCACGTGTGCAATATATTTTCGTTATAATACGAGTGTATGTACGAGAAAGAGTTTTCTCGTATAATTTTTAACACTGCAGTGTGATGCTGCCCGGGCGAGAGTCGTCGTCAAAAAATTATACATTTTTGAACTTGACATTTATTTTTTTCAATCTATATATTATACGTTTATTTTTGAACGCCGTCGTAACATTATCAATAACATTTCAAGGACAACAATATTATTGCGGTAAAATAACAACGCTACTTGTTGTTTCGTTTATTATCTTATATTCTTATTGTACGATTGACCATCAACCGAATTATAATTTATGGGTATTCGGTGACATTAACAATATAAAGTTATAAACGATTGGATAATTCGATTAACGACCAGTACTTAACTCAAGAACGCGTTGGCGTAACGAGGAATAATGTATTACACTATATATACAGTACACGAGTCTGCTGCAAGAGATCAAGGAGAATTTAAATTTAATCGCAATTCATAATCATTTTCGTTATTGATAATAAAGTTCTTTTTTTTTTAAAAAAAAAAAAAAAAGTACATTCATTAGTTTAGGATTTCACAATGACCTATTAAATTTAATATTTTATATTCAACGAGGATATTGTTTTATAATTAACGTTGCGTAATCAAATGTGTCACAGGATATAATATATAATTTTAAAACTAATAATTAATAATACGAGTCTATTCCAATGCGACAACACATGTGGGATAATATTTCAAATCGATAATTTTACAGATTAGTTTGGGCAATTTATTTATATAATATACTACATTATAATAACATAATTATTATTTTAATTCGATTGAATACATTTTTAAGTCTAGTTAGATTTAATTTTAAATCCATAATGCCGTTATTTAAATTTTAATTAATTCACCGTGCATTATAACAAAAAAAAAAAAAAGAAGAAGTAAATATAAGATAAAGAAATAAATACATTTAACGAAATTACAAACGCAACACTGCACATATTAAATTACCTAATATAATAACAGTTCATTTGATTTTATACCAAACAGAATATAATATATTACATATATATTATATTATATATACTCGTATATAGGTAATAACGTAATCATAATACCCATTTTGTCAGTATAACATAATTAATAGTTACGAAATTAAATACATCATTATTAATTATTATTTTTAATTATTACAATATAAATATATTCTAAATATCGAAAAAAAAAATCCAATTAAATATGTAAAAATAAGATTATTATATTTATTTTTATAATCATTATATCTAAATCCACGTATCAATCAAATTTAGACAAGACTTTAATTAATTTTATTTAATGATTTTAGTAATTATGACATTCGAAATTTCGGCAAACATTTCAATTCAATGCCTATGTTATAGCTATGTAAATAAATATGTTAAATTATTTACTACATTATAGGTATATCGAACCAATTCGATTCAAATGAAATATTATCCTTCTCTGACCTTCGCTTTATTATTTAAATTTGATCTTGAATAACAATTAACAAAATATTAACATTTCAGTTATAACTGGCAAGTATTAAATGTGAGGAAACGTTCATTTTTTTTTTTTTTTTTTTTATATATAATTATTTTTATATTCAATATTCACACTATACTTTAATAACCGTAAATAAATAACTTATGTAAGTAGTAAAAAGTTAGATATACCTATATATAATATATTATATAAAGTAATAATACATTTTAAACTCCAGATTATGTACTACGAATTAATAATTTACGTACTATATTATTTTATTATTTCTATTATGACTTAATTATAGCCAATCAATTTTTATTTTATTTTATTTTTTTAACTAACCGCGTAATGGTATTATTATTATTTATTTATGGTATATTATATTATGGTACTTTAGTGTACTTACATTTTGTAGTTTATAAACTATAATCTATACGCATCATAATTTCATACTCATGAGTATGATGACAAACTGACACTCATAGTCCGATATTTTTCATTTTTTATATTTATATATTGACCAGTAGCATTCGTTATTTCTAATTTTGTTTGTCATACATCGATCATTTTCCGTAGAAGGTAAAAAAAAAAAAATAATAATAATAACGGGAAATAAAAAACATTAATATTACAACGTGGAAAATTTTATAATGATAAAAAAAAAAAAACAAGTAAATGAAAAAGTTTATTTTTTTACACTTATACAGTTATATACCATATAATATTATACACCTGTGTTTCGCATGGACTATGAAGAAATATATAACTATTAATTTTCGGTCAACAACAAAAACACTATAATATATAATATTATAACTTATAAGATTATATACACTAGCGTAATTTTTGTTTTTTTTTTGTTTTTTTGCATCGCAAATGACCAAGCTACTATTATATTATTAGAATTTAATGCATAAACAGAAAACATGTGGTGTTGATAATTGAATAAAATACCAAATATTCTACCTTATACCAGTGACCTTAAATGCTGTAGGTAGTAATTTTTTACGGATCTATAAACTATGGCGGTCACTTTTTGTCACAATAACAATTAAAAAAACGCCATACAGTCTGCAGGCTACACCATAAAAATATATTATAGTACATTGACATTTAAAATTAAAATAAAAATACAAGTGTGCATAATTTCAATTTATTTTCTTAAAATGACGTAAACATATAAATTCGTATTCTATAAAAAATTGAACATATATATATATATTATAATTTATTAGTGTTGAATTCTACAATATGGTGTTAACATTCGATATATTGTTATGTTAAATATACGATAAAAATTAACATTCTTTTTTTTTTTTTTTAATTCCATATTGCAACGCAAATAAAATATAAGTTCATGCCAACTACTAAAATACCTATAAATCATTATATTATTCGTAATATGTATATTTAAAAAAAAATATTTAAGTATATATTATCTCATAATATAGAAAAGTATAATTTTTAATTTTAAAATATATTTAAAATTATGTGTTTTGTATAATATAGGTAGATAACTAACAAATAAATAATTTGTATTAGCGATTACTGATTAGTCATTATATAGTCTCTACTTTGACAGTCACAGAAATTTATGTCTCTATATATAATAATAATTATGTGATCATTATGCAGTATATTTTTAAATTCTATAAACACTTTGTTCGTCATTAACACACTAAATAACACGATTATCGATATCCGGTTACGCGTGTGTGGACACCCGAATACACAAGGTAAAAAAATATGTACCAGAGCGTGCAGCGCCAACTTGCGTTATACGTGACGTACCTATATAACTTATAATATTATAGTTTATGCGAATATAAGACCAGCATATTATTTAGAGTTCGTTCGAAATAAAATCAATAAATTCAATATGTCGGTCAACGATGAACATTTCAGATGTATTAATATTATATTTTCCCGTGGTCGTAAGCGACCAAAACACGATGGTAACAACATGCGTGGCGCGCTATAAATCAATGCTCGTATGGCTCGTATATTTTATTAATTTTTTTTTTTTTTTTTTTTTTTTTTGAAATACCGTCATAATATGTTTATACAAAGCGAACGTGTGAAGACCCATCACAACAACTCATTATCGTGACATAATATACATTATAATATAGCATAATATGTACGTGTACTGTGTAAATGTAAAACGTTTCTCTAGGCTAAAATAGTATAAATTAGTTATAAATAACATAACGATGACGTTCATCGTGCAAAAATTATTTACAATAATATTAATAACACATCGATTTTTAACAATACATATATAGAATAAAGTAATTTATTATAGTAATTATTATTTAAATCGTTATAAGTAAAATATTATATTATACGGTAAAATGTATTTTGCAATTTATTTACAATGTATATAGAATAATACAAGTAATATAATTATTGTACAAACTACACCAAGGACCATCGCGGCCGTGGTCGAGTGATCTGCATAAATACACGTAATTCGACACACGGTCTAGCCAATTTAGAATTATTATAATTATATAAATAATTAATAATATAAAATAATAATTAATAATAATATAATAGTTAATAATATTATATATGAATAATTTTAACCGAGAAATTGTTTTTATATAACATTGTAACATTATTATATCGTTTTACACATTTTAAATATACCGCATAGGAATGTATGTGCAATATGTATAATTTTGACGATGCAAACATTATTTTATTAATATTTAATTAAAAATATCAGTATAATATTTTAGTACATACTTTTAAATTATATTCATTGGTATACATGTAAATATATTATGATATATAACAAAAACTATATAAAAATAGATGACTGAATTAAAAAATTAGTACTACCTATACGACTTATATATCTATCCCATATCTATATATCGCACTGTAACGATTAATATTTGTTATAATGCTAAATATTAAATTAAACTTTATTTTTAATCCATATGATATTATCGACGGTCATAATGAAAAACCTACAATATAATCTTACGAAAAAAAGTTATGTTTATTATTGAAGTTGGAAAAAATCAGATTAGAGGAAAATTAATTATAGATCGTAAAATTAAATTACAATTCTTCATAAAAGTTGGATAGAAATTATTGGTATAAACAATATAATAATTTATATATAGCAACTTATAAGATAAATATTACAAACATGTTACTATACATAAAAAAAAATAGAAAAAAATATAAAAAAAATAAAAAAAAATAAACATTTATGTCACTGAACGTTCCGATCATTCCAACACTATATGACTTGATATAATGAGACGATTTAAAGAAAAGAAATCACCGAATAAAATTATAGTTATTATGGACATTATAATATAATAGTATAGGAAAAGATCTTAACCCGAGTCTAGAGTTGATATGGACGGTAATTTGTTACTTGTTAGATGTAATATCAGATAGTCTCTATCTTACATTATTAATTGTACAATAATAATAATAATAATAATGTGGACATGAAAAAATAATTATTTAAACACGATTATCATCAGCTTCTTGCGGACTTTTATAACTATAAAATAATTAATAACTGTAATAACTAATAAAAACAGTGTGTTACGTTTGCGTAACACAATGTTATTATTACTATAATATGTGTATACATTATACAATGTGGCGGTAACGTAAAAAAAAAAAAAAAAAACCGTATTGGATATTATTTATTATTATTTTTTCGTATATATACGTTATACGTATTCTAATTTATTCTATAGTATTAAACATATTTCGGTATACGTTAAATACGACCTTACGAGTTTCACGGCAACGTTCATATTATTACATTATTGTATATTATATAATTATATGTATACAATCATGCATTTCTCTCTCTCTCTCTCTCTCTCTCTCTCTCTCTCTCTCTTGATGTAGGTGTACAGATGAAAATATTAAAAAAAATGTCCATTCCTCGAAATATCGTATTTTATCCACAATATATTATTATTATAACAGTTTAGACAAAACGATATATTCTCAAAATTATATAGTTTTACACGGTGAAAGAGGGGAGGCAGGCAACCCGTTATCGGGATGACTGTGTTTTACTGCTGTTGTATAGTGTTGCACATTTTATTTTTTACTTTTTTTTTTAACGCACACACAGGTCGCGAGTCCCCTTAATTGACCGTCAGCGAGTCGTGCTCCCGCTGTTTCCCCCATAGCGACAGAATATTATAGCATATTATACACATACTATATACCCATATTATTATATAGTCTATAATAATAAACGTTCCAAAAAAATGACGTTTATTCCATGATATATTACACGCTTACAATCCGACCATAATTTTAATGTTAGGCATAAAAATCCGTAAGAATTATTATTGTTTTTGTAAACATTAAAATTCGAATCACCCTGCACAACTCTCACACTCTCCCGCGTTAACATATATAGGTATATTGTATACTCGAGGACGTGCGCGCATATTTAGCTATGCTTAATAATAATATTATACCAACCATTATGATAGTTGTTGGTATCTCTAGTATACCTAGGTATTATAATATATTTCATAAATATATACCAGGGAGACGCCGACTAATAATAATAATAATTTAATGCTAATAATCGGTTGTCGGAATGACGGAAACACGTCGAACGGTTTGACCCGCATTCCGCGGTCCAGTGATCGTCGCTGTTGCATATTATACGCAACAAGAATATTACCGCCGAAAAATTGAAAAAATAAAAAAAATCCTTTTTACGTTCGTACGATTTCTCGCATCAACAACAGACTCATCTCTATCCAGTCGGTCCGGCATTAATTTAACGTCCATCGTGATGCTCCAACGACGAAAATCAAAAAGATATTAATATATGAATGATTACAGTACGCGGGACATGACAGAAATGCATAATATTTTACAATCGAACATAATATTATTATTATTATTATTTTACGTCTGTTATTTATAACGCGAAAATCGGTCGTCTCCTCACGCTCGCACACTTCCGTCGTTTCTTCACGCGGTATAATTTACAACGCTCCGGTTCTTTAATATTGTTATAATAATTTTTTCGTCTTCGTTGTTCCACTGTAAGATATCAGAGCTATGTTATAATAATAGACATACGCATTTTTATTCTATTATTATCATGTTTTTGACGGTGCTATCCAGCCGATCGTTATCGTCGTCCGTCCGATCCACGATACAATATCATTTATTATGCATTAAGTTTGTTCCGAAATTTTTCTCGAACGCGAAGGAAGAAATTATATAAAAAAAAAAATGCCAATATTTTATTAAACGGTGCGAAAAAAACTGATCGTACTTTACATTACAACATTATTTAGTTTGGCTATATACCACGGGAGAACGAGAACGCGCGGAGATATTTGCATGGACCGAACGCGATAACGGCGCATCGGCTGCACCGTTACGGCGACGAGCTGGCCGGCAAACTCTAGTGTGCACGCCGGGTCACATATAATACGCGTATACACGTACACATTATATGTATATTATAAACGGTGCAACCGGTTTAGTTTTGAGGCCACCAGACACGAGGATGTCGTTTATACTTTATATACATATAGGTACGCGTTGTATATAATATTATTATTATATTATACTGTCACACATATTTATCGGGTAATGGTGTGCCGCCGTGCACCATATTCGCAGCGATGTTCTACCCGCCGCCACGTCGACAGGCGCGCAAGGAATATATAATATTTTCGTATATATTATTATTATTATTATTATTATAGTTCCGCACAAATCAATCACGTCCCTGACTTGTATAAAGAATGCTATATACATATATATATATATATATATATATACGTTAGAGAAAATAAAAACAATGATAGGCTTATCCGCATAATACCTATAATAACGTATTGTATAGGTACAATAGTCAATAATATTTCATCGTATAATAAATAAACTAATACAAATTATTTTTATTTGTCACAAATTTCAAAATATAAAACGCGACACCTTTTAAGGTAAATGATACTTTCCCTTCCACTCAAATGACTAATGTCTGATTCCGAAATTTATCACTATTGCGCGTATTATTTTTGTTTTATAGACACAACTAAATAATTATTTTCTGTCCGATACGTCTTCGTAAACATTACGCGTTACAAGTACGAAGTACATCGCAATAAATAATATATCATTGTGTTCATACGTCATTAAACATAATACCTATTACCTTATAAGACCAACGACCTATAACCATCAGCCATCACTGACCAATATCAATCAAGATTTAAGATATTCATCTGTCTATACAAAACTTTATAGAAGATAAAAAGAACAATATTGTAAACCACATAAAAAAAAAACATTTAAATAAGTATATTAAAAATTTTAAATGATGTAAAAGTCGTTACAATAACATTTAAGACAAGACAATAGCACATACAAATATACAAGTAGATAGGTATACAATATTTTAAAGATGATAAATTTCATAATTTCACCATGTCTATTTCAATTATTAAATCACTGTGCATAATATAGTAGGTACTAACTAACTATACTAGGTCATGGTTTTAAATGTTACAAATCACTGATACCATACATCTAAAATAATTATCGTTACTTGGATCGCAGCAGTCATGGCCAATCAAAAATTATTCAACTCCTACAACTTTTTAAAAACAATAAAGAATAAACATCATTAATTTAAACAAAATAACAAACAAACAAGATGTTAACATATTATATTGTCTCAAGACAATTAAATATATAGGTAAATAATGCAAGTAGGTACATAATACATTATTATATTATTGATTATTATATTAAAATCGAATAGGTATACCTACTAACATACTATTATACTAATCAAATATAATATAATATATTTATATGGCCTGCTTTAATATTTATATTATATTCCTAAAACGATTAAAAAAAAAGAAAGTAATATGCTACACAATTTGATATCAATCAGAAAATATACGAGGAAAAATATCTTATAATTAACATACCAAAACGTACAATATAAACATAGGTATTTATATTATAAATTATAATGATTTATATATTATACATAAAATTTAAAATCATTTAGGAACTACAAATAATCATAATATAAACTAGCCAATAGCTAGAATAAATTATTTAAAGAAATTAAATATTTTAATATTTACACAATGGTAATTGAAAAAACTTAATTATTAATAATATTAATATTATATTTTCATTTATTTTATTTCAAACTTTAAATTTAAATAAATACATAATATATGTGTAATAATACAAACAACATCTAATATTCAAACGTTTAATCATAATTGAAATAGTTTATTTATAAATATTTAGTGTTTTTACATAATATATATAATATGCATTATATTACATAAATATTATAAAAGCTAATGATGCATTTCAAATAAACAAGTATAAAACAGATTATATACGTGAATCTACATAATAATAAGATAAATTCACACACTCACAAATTGCATATACTTATATAATAAAACTCAATATATGAACAAATTAATATACATTATTTAAAATTAAAACAACACAATCAATTAAAAAAAAATAGAAGTGATATCTAATTGATAAGAATATTATTAATTTCCATTTACATAATACATGACATAAATTTACATTACTATGTTCTAATTGAGGTTGTAGTATTTTGTATAAAATATCCTTAAAAATTATAATATAAATATTATTATAATGAATAACAAAAAAGAGTTGTTACTGCTGAAGAAGAGATACAGGTGTAAAGAAGATAGTTATTATTTATTTATTGCGTATGGCATTATTGACCGGGAGAGACCTAGAGGTCTGTTCAGACGCCTAATTGGCAGAATTTCTACTAGACACCCTATGGGTTTCTGCCATGCCTGGTAGGGGGGATGATAGTAGTCGAGGCAGTTAGCTAGGCGGCGGTAAGCCATCTGCTGTCGAATGCGCCTGGCTACGTTGCTAAACACCTAGGTAGCTTTCCGCGAATATTACGCCGACTACACCACACGTCACCCTAAGAAGATAGTGTTGAATTTTGATTAATACTTGGATGGAATGATAAATCATTCGAAAAAGATTCTGAGGGAAGTTCAGACGGATATAATTGTAGGTATTGATTAAATTTTTTACAATTTTATTAAAAATATGAATAGATATTCATATATAGATATATATATAGATACTCATTTACATTTAGACTTCAACGTAAGAGTTCCAAAATTGTATCATATGCCCATAAAATACCTAAGTGAGTCCCCCAAATGACAGAACTTCGCTCAAAATTTTTTTTTTCAAAATTAATTAATTTAATAAAAATTCAACCCCATCATCTTAACACCTGAACTTCTTCCACAGCAGTATCAGCTCTTCTTTTTATATTTCAAACAGCTATAAAAAAATTGAAATTGAAATTGTAATAATCACAATAATTTAGATCTAAGTTAAGTAATATGTATTTGAAGATTTGAACGTCAATAAAATTTTCAAATTTATTCAAATTTTTTTTAAAATTATATTTAACATATTGTAAAATATTGAGAAATAATAAGAAGAATCCATATAAATATTATAAATAAATATCGAATTACTAAAATTTAAAATTTAAAAGCATATAAAAAAAAAAAAAAATTGAGACGCGATTATTTTGGTAACACGTCAACTATAATATATAAAGATACTTCAGTAAAATTTTCAGACTTTAAAACCCAAAATTGCAAATTTTATTAAATATTATATAGATAAAAACAAAAATTTTATGAAATATTCAAAGATCTATATTTTCTAGAAAAATTAAAGAACGGTTCTATAATTTTATCACGTATAGTATATAATACTTATGTGAACACCCAAAAAAATTTCAAGTCTCTAAGTTCAATATTGCCGAGTTATCACAAAATATTGAAATAGAAATCGTCAAAATTTCAATTTTCGTGAAAAATGCCATATTTTTGTAGTTTTTCCTATCGCATAGGGTCAATTTGAGAAATTTGAAAAATGACTTAAACAAAAGTACCAACTACATCCACTTTCCAACCGGAACATATGCTATTCATAAAAATCGAATTATTATTTCTGGTCGAAAAAGTGTCTTCAGACATGAAAACAAAAAAATAAAAAAAGACAGGTAGGTACATCATTGTAAAACTAATGCATTTTCTCTTCACACAAAATCGAATATGTTTAACTAATTAGTAATTATTATATACGAGTATTCTATATTTTTAATATTTCATAACTAGTTATTACTCAATACTCATTAATGTATTATGTAAATATGTAACTATATATATAGTAACTATTTTACCTAATTAAAACATAATTTAAATTTAATACCTATGTAATTAAATTAAAAATAAAAATCCGTTGTGCAAGTCCAATTTCCATATATTCATTACACAAGTACAATTAAATTATTATACGTATAATATTGTTTATTATAATAATTATTTTTATTCTATAAGTTGAACTATAAAATAGAAAATAAAACACAATATCTACATTCGAATACATTAGTTGAATACAAATAACTATATCCTATATTCATTATTCATATAAACAATAATAAAAAGCTACATTAACGATTACATTAACTCAAAAATTAATTTTTACCATTGGTGAAAACCATGAACACAGTATTGTCAAATGAAGAAATCAGAAAACATTTTAACCAACTAAATTATATTTTATTCGTAACTGAAATTATCTTAAAATGTTATAATTTCATAACAGAATAAAAAAATTATAATATAGTCAAACATTTTATGTTACCAAATATTTATCCCTAACGCTAATATTTTTCAAAGATCTCCGCCTGTGAGCTCCGTGTGGTAAGTAGTGTAGTACAATGTACATATTTGCAGACCATACATTAATACAATATATAGATTAATTTCATATATTGTATTTTATTTAAGATTCTGAGCAAAAGAAGATAATATGTAGGTATTGATTTTACAATAATATAGTGTATTTTTTTTATATAATATTTAAGTTGTTGAACACTATATTTGTTTGTTCCAAAAACTATAATACTATAATAATTTCCAATGACCAAAAAAAAATGAAATAAGAACTACCATAGTTTACAGTCAGTTTTATTCTAAATTATTATAACAAAAAAACTCATTGAACTAGATTATTATACATCTCGTTATACATGAAAATGTAAATACGAATATAATGACCATGTTGTATTCACAGTAAATCTTCGTCACCCTGGTCTATACTTCCATCACATAAAATGTATTTTTAAATAGAACAAACATCGACCAGCACCATCGCGACATTGTTGTAGTACGTATAATAATCTAATATTATACCTTCTCCTCCCAAATGTCTTAAACCTCAAGGCTGGAATACGCAATGGATTAGTGGAACGTGTCTTCGAATCTACTCAAATTTCACGTATTTTCTACATAGATACGCGCGCACGTCCGAGTATAATATATATTATGAGATGCGACAAATTTCGCCGTACAAAACAACAGAACCAGACCGGTACATAAAATATTATATTATATTCGTGTATTCATACATCGAACACGATGACGTTATATATGCGAGTTTATAGCTGTTTTCTTTGTCTTTGTGTTTTCGTTTCGTCCATATATGCAAGTAGATATATTCACTATTTATATAATAATATCATACCGTAAAAGACTTTCTACATAACTCGATTAATATGACAAAGAGAACAAAAGAAAACAAAATCAAGATGTAAAAGTTTTTAAATGATGAAACATTACCCATACGAACTATCGTATTATATTATTTTCTCGCGTCAAAGTAATTTTCAAGCTAAGTAAGTTCCGTCTTGAAAACTATAGTCTACTCTATAATGTCTCTAACGTTATAAATATACTGGAAAACAAAACATCATTATAAAAATTTTAAATCTTGTTATTGTTTTCTTTTGTTCTCTTTTTAT